>PRKT01000104.1:1100056-1114278 GCA_003671525.1 Saccostrea glomerata | reverse complement strand
GGGCGGGCCCCCCTGGCCCTCACTGTTGCTACGTGCCTGCACAATACATACGCATTCTCACAGCTTGTTATAATCTAGAATATTTTACTGACAGTTCAAAAAATAAATTAGACAACTACTTTCTAGCTAACATCACTTAACAGCTGATTCTGAAATACATATAGCGTTTCTCTTTGCTGCAGGCACTTAGTATTCATTTTATATATCGATTCCAAAATAGGTTTATTGAACTTATAAATCTTAAATGGCAAGAGTTGGTTGCAAAAGTTCACCAATATAAGTTCCATAATTCCATAATTATTACATACATATTATTACATACATGTATATACGTGTATCTGTAAGCTTAGCTTGTAGGCTTAATAATATATAACATACATGTACTTTGTTAAAAAAAATCCATATTGATTAAATGAATTATTTGAAATATTTTTATGATTGCATGGGTCGCTGGCTTCAATATATGTGCTTGTCTTCACTGCATATATACATTAATTATGTATTGTCACTCCACTCTCTTGGATAAAGTCATGATTCCTGGTATGATGACGATAATAATGATAAATGTGAGTATCGAACAATTAAACATACGTTTTATTTCAAGGAGATCGCGTATTTGACTTTTTCCCAATACTTTGAAACTTTGAAGAACACATTAGGAAAACAAACATACAAACGAACAAATAATAATTTCCAGCATTCTTACCATCTTGTTAGGCCAACATGAATAAACTGAACACTTCTCTTAAACTTAAGTAAACAACGATTTCTTTTTCATTGATATAAACATATATTTAAACTTTTCTTCCATGCAAAAATCGAAAAGTAATATATTTTAAGTTGAAAATTGAATTGGTGAACTCAATATTCACATTTTTAAATCGATATATATTTTTCGATGTCAATAAACATTTTTCATAAGTGTGAAGTTAAAACCTTTAAATTTTCAAATAATTTTACACTTGAATCGAATATATTCCATAACATAATACCTAATAGTTCTGGCATGAAAACGGGTCTGAAAGTTCGGAAATTCATCTTTCATCCTGTAATTTTGCCACGCCCGGTAAAATAAGTTCCGCCATTTTGAGATGGTTCTATAGTGAAGATTTCCGGTGTCTCTATTCGCGTTAAAAAGTTCGAGCACGCCTGCGTGATCTGGTAAAAATAGAGCATACGTCATGCCCGCTCCGTGAATTCCTACGAGAAAGTCGGTTTTGGCAATAAATGAAAATTGGGTCTTTATAGGAAAACTTTCGAGTCGCACCCCTCTAACCGTATGCTCTGGAAGTGACCTCTTAATCTCCGAAAGCATACGACGTTCGTTGTAGAATTTACGTTCAATCACCTTAATGGAATCATTTTGATTTCTACCATCTTGTCTCAATATAATCAAAATGTTGATTCTAGAACAGTTTAATTCCTTTTTGCTGCAAATCTCGAATTTATTGGCAACAAACTGTGTAAATTCTGAAATTAATGGCAGCCGTGGCAGCCGGAAGTGGCTAAGATATCCCTCATATCCCGAATTTACCATTATCAATGTACGAAAATAAAGGCTGTTGGACACTTTCTCTATTTGTACAATCTCCTGAAATAAAGTATCCCACAGTTCCTGTAAATTAGTGTTTTCGTCATGGGCGTCTACAAAAATAACGACAGTTGTACTATGAGTGATTCGTAGCAAAATTTTTGCCACCACCATATTGTAAATCAGTGTCATCGTATGGTACAAATTATTCAAATCGTGCCTTGAGACAAGGAAACCAACTTCTTGAGAATAATTTGAATTATTGGTATTATTACTAATCTGAATCTTTTTTATCCAAGAAAGGACTGGATTTCTTAAATTCAGTCCTTCTAAATTGATCCCATTCTGACAATGGCTGGAGTTATAAATCATGGAGAACCGACTTCCGTTTTCCTTGGAATAGGAGCTTCTAGAAACATGAAGTGTGACATTGTTAAGGACTGCAAACATGTTGTCAAAAACTAAAATCTCTTTTTCACATGCATAAAACATTTTGGATGGTAAAGGTACATTTTCCGTTGCTATCATTTCACATTGTTTGGAACTTCCGGATTGCACCCTTTTCCGGTTCAAGTTATTATTGTCATTACCAATTCCAAAATGAACAAGGAATATGAATGACAGAATGTAAGAAAATTCCAGTAAAATTAACAAGATCAGAAACTGTCTCTTAAGATGCACACCTCTTTTCATTTCTTTTTCATTTATCTCTCACAAAATATTAATCCAAATCTGCTTTGATTGTAAAACTATATGATGTCTGTGCATAAAAATATATTGAACTCAAAGCACTGGTGTTTTTCATGGCGATGTATTCTGAAGTTTTAGGTTTCATCGCTTCTGCAGTAATAAAGTTTTCGATTGTCATGAAATATTTAGCTTTATGAAGAAACCCTTAAAAGCAATGGATACTCTTATCATCGTTTCATTAAAGTTTAATCATTTCACAATGGTTTATAAACAAAAGCGATAAATAGACTCTGTTTAATATGAGAGTTATTATTAATGAATCTCAATTCAGTATGAGCCAAAAATCGATCGAATTCTCAAACTTCAATTTATGTCCTTCATACAAAATATTAACAGAGGATATACAAAAGTATAAGCATTACAGCTTCTCATGTGCATCATTAGACCGCCATTAAATACGGTATTGTTCTCCTACATTTACACAATCAATATTCTGATATCTAAATAAGCAGTGTAAAACGAGAAATCTCTTATTTATACATACACATATATCACAGGAAAAATACACACATTTAAAATGCTATAGCTAATGCTTATGCAATCGCCATTGGTAAGTTTCAGCATTTCTCGAATATCATTACTTGCTTCGCAATCTTATGCAAGACTATATCAAATCCTAGCATTCTGGTCATAAAAAATGTATTCAAATATGTTCTTCAAAACACAGAGTTTACATCAATTCATTTCGAGCGTAACGTTGAGGTCATTGCAATTGGCCCTCTGATTAGAAATATAACTCTTTAAGGTTTTAATGACTTTTATTATTTATTTTATCAATTGTTAAGTCAGGCGATGAATCTTTCTGAATGAAGGCCAGGAACTTGATTTGTTAATTCACTAAGTAATGACTAATTATTCACTGTTATCCTAAGGTAATACATTACAGATAGTCTATCATTTTACTCAAATTCATCATCTCTCAGAAAACTTCGATATTTTGTTTTAAGATACAAAATGTCTATGCAGTGTTTAAAAAAATCATAATCAATATTAATACCGGATGCCTTTTTTTTCAAAATATGTCAGAAGCATTATTATTTTGATTATTGACGGTGTAAAGTGATTTCATTTTTTTTCTCTGATTTGTGAAAACGCGCGTGAAATTAGATATTCTTTATGAACAAATAGATACTGTCCGTAGTTACACTGTATATATATGAAAAATAATGAACTCCCTGGGGAGCCCCTGTAACACTCACAGAATTCTCATCACCCTGCTGTCAAGCATACAAGCGGAGAGCTGCCATATAGATATAGATAGTTTTAATAATATGGCGTATTTTTCCTACGAATTATCTTCCTTTGGCCGCCATCTTGGAGGTTAAACTGGCGAATTTTCCTCTTTGAGAAATCTGTTGAGAAGTCAGAATGTCAGAAATAATATTTCGAATTCCGTTCCATTCTTATAGAAACAGTTAGTAAGTTTTGTTTATTGTAAGATACTTCATGTTTTCTTTGAAATAAGCCGAAGAATCTAAAATAAAAGAAAAAAACCCAGTTCTGAAATCGGAAGACTTCAAAATGAAAACACCGAAATTAAAAAAAAAAAAGATTTCAAAAGCAACCCAACAATAACGTCTATCTTTGAAAATTCACAAATTTGAAGGAGATGCCGGTGGTAACAGAGAGGTTAATTAAGGAATCACTGTCTAGTTAGTATAGTATGCCAGGGCATCAACGATAGTGGGAAACATGGCATAATTTGCATAACGGGCGAAGCCCGTTATGCATAAATTATCCCATGTTTCCCATTCATTGTGAAATAAAATTGTAGATTTAGACTTTAAAAATGTAGACAAAGACTTAAATTACATCAGGACTTCCATGCCAATTTCAAATAGTCCTCGCCCACTGACGCCAAACACATTGCCAGCCGCACGAGATTTACATGCATATATTTGGCCACCTTAGCGTTAGACACAGAGACAGATGCGCACGAGATTTTCATGCATATTAGACCTCCTTAGCTCCTGACCTATCGACCTGCCTAATTTGTATTCCGGCAGAATTATCAAGAAATAAACTCCGACAACTTTAAAAGAGTTATCACAGAATACAAATTAGAAATGGAAATACTATGCAGATAAATAAAAAAAAATCATGTGGTTTATAATTGGAATGCACATTCTTCCAGCGCAAATATATCTTCTAGTTTTATCAATTAATTTCTTTTCTTTCTTTTCTTCTTAAAGAATTTTAAAATTTAATAAAGGAATAAAAACTAGTCTAGTGAGGGTTATCTCGCTTCTCAGAGGGTCAGTGAACCTCAAATTTAATGGATTCAAAGCAGACCTACTCCCAGCTGAGACGGACAAAGGTGTTAACTTTATTACTTACCCGATAATCGGCTAATAATGACATATATTGACACTACCATGTAATTCCAGCTGAGGCGCACGTTGGGTTTGAATTTTTTTATTTTATTCTTTATTCAATGTTACTCTATTTTTTCTTTTAAATGAACCCTTTAATAAACATGTCGCTATATTGACGTCATTTGCCATTTCGTAGCTCTATGTTGTTATCCTTTAATTCTATTCTCTAATTGTTTGGTATGTTTATGTACATCTATTCTAAATTGAATTTTCAGTCGGAATCATCCTTCGCTGGTGTTATGCATCATTATGTACTTCCTAAACACATGTTAAAACAAACTTATAAACAATTTAGCGTACCCACGATAGATTTTGGAGATTTTACCAGTCTGGGATCAACAATAAAAGAAAAGTACAGACGAGAAAGAGTTGACCAGGTAAAAAGTCATTGACGGACACAAAAAAGTCGAGCCCTCGGGGTATTAATCTTTTTGTACTGGATAAAAAAAAGTCGTCGAAGTGTCAATTTTTTTTTTACATGAAAATTGCGTTTCACATTTTTTTTTGGTCGCAATTCCTCCGTTATAAATACATTTATTGTAAAAGGGAATTAACTGCAATTTAATCTGATACGCAAACCCTTACAAAAAGTACTATAGTTAACTATAGATATCTATAGTAATCAAATTTTCACCATAGTAAATAAAAGGTTTTTAATATGAATTTCAGATTTATATATGTGATTTTTTTAATATTAAAATGAACTACAGTACATTTCCTTTATATTGAATTTACACATTTTATCGAACAATTTCATTATTTATATGTAATTAAGATATACAGGGACTCTACATGAACATCTTTAAAAAATTCTACAGTGAAGTTTCCTAGTAAATCAAAGTATTCACTAAAGGTAACTATTGATTACTATAATTGACTATTATTGTAGAAAAATTTTGTTAGGGAAGGTTTAGAGACAAAATCTACATATGTACACATTGTATGTGCATATACTATACGCGACACACCCCTTCAAAATTTTGACAGTATTATTCATAACTTGGCTTTTAAAGTCTGACCTTATTGCTAGCGCTCTCGAGCGCTAGCAACTACGTTAGTCCAAATTCCTGAAATACGCATGCTCGGCTTCATTGCCGTGCATTCTGGGAAAACTGAGAAAACTACTATAGACAGACCGTACGATAATAATTTCGTTGTATCATTAAGTAACTATATTTATTGTGTAGCTTACAGTTAGAAGATAACTACATAATTGTAATACTTCAAATTTCCCTTTTTTCTGAGGAAAAAGCCCGAGTCATTATCTGATTGTTTTTAACAAATTAAAGATAAGAAGGCTTTTTTACGTCTAAGCACAACCAAAGATAGACTCTCATTTCTGATTGGTCAATTCAGCAATTCTTACAAATTCCAGAAACAATAATTTACACTAAAAATAACGAATAAATCCATTATTTATAAAAATTCTGATGTGCATGGGTTTTTAAAACCTAACATACAGTTCTTTGATTCAGTGTTCTTGACAAAGATGACCCAAAGGACCAAGCTACTTCACATTCGGAACTCTCTGGATTTCTTAATACAACATACACTTAGAGTTATTTCTACATTTTAAATCAGCTCATACAATGATTACTTGTGTGCAAGTCAATAAAATACACTTCACAAAACAATTATAACTTTATAACACTCCAGTCTCAATAAAAATTAAAGAATTCAGCAAAATAAATCACTTGATCACGGACCTTTTTTTCCGTGTTTAAAATTGCTACGGCGCTAGCTCACCTATCTTTTTAAAAGATAAACTTGTAAAACAGTATTAAGGCAGGTGGCAAAAGAAAAATATATTTATGTATCGTCTTTCGTAGTCCTATGTCAGGAACGTTAGCCCGAGTTTACTCAGCCGTTAGATTAGATACATGTAGCACTGACATTAAGGTATTTTGAATTCATTAAATTACAAATAGTTTATTAAGACCTCTATTGAATTTTTGACTTATTTGTCCCAAGTAAGCCCTCGGGCATATTGTTCTTTAACATTGTATCGGCATTGACTAAGAACTATATGCGGTATATTGCATATGTTTGCCCCCACAAAAGTCAAATTTTGAAAACTTCCCTGAAATGTGCTGAATTCAATAAATTGTACGAGAAATATAAGTTAACAGAAAATATTATAGTTCCAGAGCAGTGTATTCACAATTTCTGTATTTATGACGTCACAAACTAGTCCGAATTTATATCCTGTTTCAGAAAGAGGACAAAATGGACAAAATTTCAACAATTTAAGCTTTAAAATTTATAGAGCGCATGTGTGTTCAGGAACAATATTGACATATTTCATTGATATTATCATTCTACACATTATATCAAAATATTTATCCTGAACACACATGCGCTCGGTGACTTTTATTTAAAATATCGACGAAATATGTACATTTTTCTGCAAAATTCATAAAAAACTGAAATTTACGTCATATTTGTGACGTCATTACGTACATATCACGTCATTACTTATGAAATTATATAGTGTTTTGAAGTCAGCATATACTCCCCTGTTTAAGGACTTAATTAAATATTACTCCATCAAAGTTTGATTTTGGGGGGCAAATGTTGGTTAATACCGCATATAGTTCTTTGCCTGTCGACAGTCTTTACAGTTCTATTAGATACACTGTTTTCGAAGTTTTCCAAAAGAACTGTAAACGATAGTGCTCACTGTTCTTCCGTTGACCTCCAAGTAAATTTTCAAAAGTTAACACATTTATTCAAAATAAATATATATTTTATATTTATTTTTTATATAGAATTTTATGTGATTATGAAGGAAAATAAAGAGCGATCATCTAGATTTTTTGGATAAAACTTGTATTTTTCACACAAAAAACAGAAAATAATATCTAATCCCCCTGCTCCGTGAAACCAAGGAAAAATCCCTTTTTATAGGTACAAATATTATGGATTGTCATTTCACAATGTGATACCAAACCTTTTTTTGTGTTTCATCGGATGGGTGGGGGATATGTATGCAGACAAAAAAGTAAAAGTGGTAATTTGTAACCAAATTCTAATAAGATACTCAAGAAAAATCGTACTTTATTAATCATTTACTTTGTATTTTGAATAATCTTAACATACTAAAAGATTTTAGGGTCATTTAACCATTTCCATGCATGTTTGAAATTGATGAAATGCCTCTCCCCCCCCCCCCCCCCCCCCCCCCCCCCACCC
Organism: Saccostrea glomerata; assembly: GCA_003671525.1. NCBI lineage: Eukaryota > Metazoa > Mollusca > Bivalvia > Ostreida > Ostreidae > Saccostrea > Saccostrea glomerata. The sequence goes on along the minus strand of PRKT01000104.1, from coordinate 1,106,430 downwards.
CCCCCCCTCTATGAGAGGTGTTGCTAAGGGGAAAAAATCCGATGAATTGAACTCTTTGATGCTGGTTTTAAAATTATTGTTCAATTACTAATGAACTATTCTTTGCATTCAAAAAAGTTTTAAATGGCCAGAATGCCTTTTACACTGAATGAGATGGGAATAAAATGTTGGCGAAAATCGAGAGTAAGCGTGGCACGCGTAGTTCTTTGTAAAGTAGCACTGATTCCTCGAGGTCTTTTTCAGCTTTGTTTCTTCACATACGAAGATTAACCATTTCACATAAGCAAGGCATAAAATATTTCCATTTTTACTAAGCATTTATGACTAATGCGGTTCTGTACAAGGAAAATATTCATAAAGATCAGAACATTTTTTTTCCATTATTATTAAGTCACATAAATATTTGATATACATTTGTACATCTAGGTTTCATAATCTTTCATCTAATTAGCACCCTTCATATTTTATTTGCAACTAGTGGTTCCAAATAAAGACCTACCCTCTTCGACAATTTTTTAGCTGAATGATTTTTTAATAAAAATGAAACCTCGTGGTTTCTAACGTGACTCTCCGCTCTGTTCCATGCTTCGTTGACCTTTATTTCACGGTCAGTGACGGGGTTTTTGTCTACTAATCAGTTTCTTCCATCAGCATTAACAACAAATATTGGAAAATTGGACATCAGAGGTCTAAATTTGCTGATGTTCATCTCCCATTAGCCCGAGGTACGATGTACCAACTCTGACCCATTCAAATGACTGGCCAAAGCTTACTTTGCATTTCTTATAGACTCTAACTAGGTCAACTGGCCACCCAGTCTTTTGATCTGTTTCCAAATTTAGATACATTTATCTAATTTTAGAGAAAAAAAAATATTTTTACCCCGGGATAAATGGCTAAAGTTTATTTGAACAATCACATAGTTTCATGGCCGTCTGTGATATACCTATATCTGGTCACTAGGTCACTAAATCGTTTGATCTATTGCCAAATTTAAGTGGAATAGACTAATTTCGGAAAAAAGACTTTCAATTTAAGAGATTAACCTCTCGATATCCCACTGACCTTAATATATAGATGTACCATAAAATATTGAGTGTGGCCTTCAACCCGGTCATCATCCTATATTCTTACTACAGTACTGTATAGGATTTAACATGATTAGTATTTTATAGTATTTAATACTCAGAACATGCACTGCCACCGAGTAATTTTAAAACCGAGGCAGGTGACTGACAGATAAGTTGATACTAAGGGTATTTCAACAAACGCAGTTAGAGTAAGAACTTTTTACATTCTTATATTTCATGGAATACATCAACACCTTATGCAGGTCTCAATATGCACTGCAACATAAAAAAGGAAAGCCGAGTTAGCTGACGATAGAAAATCTCAAGCCATATAACGTTTACTGGTATCACAGACCTTAGTTCTGGCCTCAAAGTCCTCCACTGGTAAAATACCCATGAAAAAACATTTGCCAGATTGTGGTCTTTTATTTCAAAGTCAAATGGATTTTGAATCATGATCGTAGGAATGAAAATCGCTTAATGTTATTCTATTTGATAAGTGTATACATGTAAAAGAACAGTTTTGAAAGGTACATTTGTACCACAATGTTCATGCTGCAGTAGTTTCAATTCTAAACTTCAACCAATATTAAATTTGTTTAAATTTCAAAGTTACATTGTAATGAGGGATTCTTGTCAGGTTTCTGACTAAATGATACATGCATATTCAAAGTATATTTGCTTATATTTAGATGTAAGGGGTTTAAAAGATATTTTTCTTTCCTTCGCATACAATGTAATAGTACTGATTTAATATCGAGCAGAGAATATATTTGTGGCGGAACTGCGGCGTAGGAAAATATCTACTTTTCTATATAGCTAATCAAATTATTACAGTACAGAAACATTTAATATTATACATGTGTAGTTGAATTTTTCAAAGACGATCAATGACTAAAAGAAATTTTCTAAAGTGACTGTTCAAATGATAAACAATGGACTCGGTGTTGAAACGATATCAAATAAATACGATTTTCTTTGATATAACGGTCAAAACTTTATGTCTTTGTATCATTTTGAATCTTTGATAATGACCTTAACCTGATCTTGTTCCCAAAATAAAACAAATTTAATACCAATGATATATGTGCCTTTGTGATTTAAATCATATTGTTCTTCAATTTATGAAATATTCAGTAATTTTTAATGCAACAAGTATGAGAAGAGTCCCTGCTTAAACATCCAATAATTAACCTTTTTTAAATTTTTATATTCTGGAAAAAAAGTTCATTACAGATATAATGCTAATACTTTAATTTTTTGTAATGATAGAGTTCAGACATATATAAGCGAACCGTGAATGAACTTATACCACAAAAACATTGACCTCAACATTAGACGTCGTCATACTATGTAGTGACGTACATGTTCTGAAGAAAATCTCCATTTTAAAATGAAATGTTTGCCTAAGAGGCCTTCTGAGATAAAATCGTTGGAAAAATATCTTAAGAAAAAGAGCTAGTGGAAAGAATTCATATAAATGCATTTTATTTTTTCAGATCTACAGACTGATCATGTCCCTGTTTCTGCGCATGTCTAAAATCTGCCGGATTTGTTGGGTTTTCAAGGTGTTTATTCATGCAGAAATTTGACCAATAATATATACAAACCATAGTTAAAACTTATTTCTTGGATATGAATCTCAGTGAAACAATAGTAACTGTTTTTTTTAAACATTGTCTAACTGCATATTTCTTAAATGCCTTCGAACAGAAATAGCAATTTTTTACGATAAAAACTTCAGACTCCCATGATATTACATATGCCGGTACCGGTCGACAGAGGGCGCAGGGTGCATTCCGTCTGTCCCCAAATACACCGTACCCGATCCATCAACCTGTATAATCATTATTCCGATGAGATGTACACAGTTTAATAATAGTTCTTCATTAGCTCGAACTATTGGTCGATTTATATTGACTAAGATATTGGTCAATAACAACACCAATCACACATCACATTAATCTATTTTTAGATATAACAATATACAACAATGTAGTATGTAAATCATCATCAAAATATTTTTTTTTAAATCTTCAGTTTGAAGTAACAAAGTAAATAAACAAATAATATACAATTATACACTTTCCCCGTCGTTATATATCTTTTTCAAACATAAATTATTGATATTATTATAGATTTATATATTGATCTTTAATTTGATAAACACCAAAACTGGAAAACATAATAAGAAAACATAGTTTAAACAAATCTAATTTTCCAGAAAAACTTCTGTGGATGTCACTTAATGTCCTATCTTACTACATTTTAATTGTTATTTTGAATATCCTTCGACAATGCACACAGCTGTATTACTGATAATATTATTTTAAAGTCATACCCCGAGCGATTGTTTTGGTAGAAATTTTTTTCCCATTAACCCTAGTCTTCGCATACCTAGTGTGATAACGTTAGTATTGGTTATATACAGGTAGTAATTTTACTTAGGTCCATCAGTCATATTATTCACAGTTGAATGGAATACTGAATAACAGTTGTTTATTTTGTCATTAATTGGTCAGTCTGTACATAAACACGTTATAAATCCTTACTTTATATGATTTGATCCAACCCCGACCGGCAAACATCCTATAAGTGTGAATGTCAGGAAATTTAGCTACCTGTCTAATCAAGATCAGGAGGGAAAAAAGTAAAAGAAAACAGCATCTTTCAAAATTATTTAATTTTTCCTGTTTATTTTAAAAGAGCATACTGAAATATGGAGATAACGTACAGAATTCAAGCTCAACGTCTATTTAAACAATACAAATCAGGAGCAGAGCAAACACGGACCTCTAAAACATCAGAGGTGGGATCAGGGGCCGTGGAATAGAAAGCATCCCCAGCCGACCGGCAACAACCGACGCGTGCTCTTTGTCATGAAAGGGAGGAACGGGAAAAACCACAGGCACTTGTGGACAGGAACCTCCCCTCCCCGATATTCAACCCCGGGGCTTAATGGACATTTTTTCACAAATTATATTTTTTAATTACACTTATTTAACATGTGTACAATATGAAAAAATCGCCAAAACCCCAAAATAATCGCTTCACAAAAAATATTCCACAATACACGTCCCACATGTAGTTTGCTTGCACTTTATTGATTTATGCTCATTCTTATTATATAAATATACCTCTTTGATGAGGTCGATCCATAGATATATCGACTTCACAGAAAAGCATATCGACCGAGCACGAAGTGCGAGGTCGATATGCTTTTCTGTGAAGTCGATATATCTATGGATTGACCGAATTAAAGGGCTGCATTTGTTATATTATTTTTTACATAGACTGACAAAACAAAATTTGAAAATAATTGGAACAAGGCACAAGTTTTCTCTCTTTAACGCTTAGAGACTAAAGATCGAAATAAATTAAGCTATTTAATGTTCATGTGTTTCCTTTATATTGATGGAGTAATTTAAAGGATTTACTTATTCAAAATACTTAATTTATTTGATTACGTTTTGTATCAATTTTGGACAAAATTATCCAATATGTTTTAATATAAAGTAGATCCTAATTCAAGGCTTCAAGGCATTGTTACTTCTCATCAATTAAGGAACATGAAAAAACAATCAAGGAAGTTGTAGTAACTTTTTTTTTTCAGATACCTCAAGTCATACTTGATGAGTTGATCAGTACTATTTTTGTTTTACAGAAAATTATCTCCATTTTAAGAAAAATCAAGTTGATATGCATTTCAGATTCTAAAAATACATGTAGTAACTCAAATCTTTATGCTGTTACAATGAAGCGCATTGAAGTGGTAAAATTTTCCGTTTGGATGAAACGTTCTGAGTCATGTTTTGACCGTCATTTATAACATAACGACACGCTCATTTCTTTAGAAACGAGAAAGAAATATTCGTCGTAATGTTTTTGGACACCCCACTTTCTGCGACAAGCAACATGAGTTACACTAATTTGAAGATTTTTAAATAAGAAACAACTATATATAGAGTCCCCGCTTTTGTAAAACACACATTGCAACGAATTTTTACATAATTATGATTTTATCATGTTTATTGAAGTTACCATAACACATGTATCAGTCGAACACGTGCTTACTCGCTGTTTATTAGGACCGTCAATTTGATTGGCTATTATATTTTTGGAATACAGGTATTCGATTGAATCATTTAACCGATTTTTCCTTTCTAAAGAAATGGGCGTGTCTTAGAATGGCTCAAAACGTTCCATCCAAACGGAAAATTTTACCACTTCAATGCGCTTCATTGTATATACTTAATCATGTGATCAAATTTGAGCCAATCAGAGAGCTTGGAATAAATGATAGAAATAATATATTGTTATATCTTATAATATTGCAGATAATGTACATGTATATGTAAACCGATGGGTCGCTTGACGCAAGAAACATTATGAATTGAATGGCATATTATACATGTACAACTAAATCATAGCTTTTAAAAGAGCGATTTGCCGTACTTTTACAAAAGAACAATAACATTAATTTGTGGATAACTTGAGGTCAATTCCCAATACATAATGTACTTATATATGTGAGCCTATATGTTATTTATATATAAGAATGGTCATGTAAATCGTGAGATTTCATAGTGTAAACGGCATTTTCCAGCACTATTCAATTTCAACTTCTTGGTATGGAAATAGCTGCAGAACTGTACATAACTCTCTGCTTGAGAAAATTAAGACAGATAAAGCAGATCTATATTCCGGATTTTCTCTGAGAGCTACAGTTCTGTTTGTGCATTGTACATGTAGTGGTTATGGAAATTAAAAAAATTAACCAAATAATTAAAACAAGAATCATAATTACTGGAATTCGTAAGCAAAATGTTTTTATTAAAAGTGTATATTCAGTCTCTTCATTTTCATAAATCTCTCATGTAGATATTTGTACTATTAATTAAATTAGACTTAAATTTTTAATTACACTGTACTTGATGTATTTCTTTTTCACGGTATCAGAACCATAGATCTATTAAATGATTTAAACTATTTGAAATAGCAACATGACCTAAATTAAGACTTTATACTGGTAGCTTCATTTTAATTTCCGTGTTTATGTTAATAATTTATATATGATTTAAACTATTTTTTCTTAAATCTCATCCAACAAATAAAACCCAAACAAACACTAAAGGCCCGTAGATAGCGAATTCAGTTGGACACAGCCAAGCCTTTTGCGTTGAAGGGGGTTGGGGTGGTGGTGGAAATATGTAAAATATCTTTGTTTTGTTTTCCGGGGTTTACTACCCATCGGGAAGATAACTTGGTGTAGATGAATGAGAACACGGTAACCCCCCCCCCCCC
>PRKT01000104.1:1038829-1091356 GCA_003671525.1 Saccostrea glomerata | reverse complement strand
CCCCTCCCTTAAAAACACGTGATTCGACGTTAAAGAAACAACATTCTGGTATTATCTTCTTTCAACGTAGATTTTTTTTCTCCAGAAAAGACATATGAGTAGCAGTATGACTTACATCTTAATCAATAAATATGTTTTTAATTTTTTTCTGCAATTTGTGGAAAAAAAAACTTATGTATAGGTGCAATTTATATATTATTCATTTTTATCATTCCTGCGATATTAAGCTCTTTAAGAGTTTGAACAAATTGTCAATATTTCAAAGTACTTTGTATGCTCCATAGCATGTTTTCAAAAGTCTAGACAAAATGAACAATTTTACAAAACACTTCAATCTACACCCACTGCGATTTCAATATATGCTGACCTTTGTGACGAGTTGTCAAACATAACTGAGCGGTTAAAAGTAAAATTTATCCGTCCTTCAAAGTAACTCCTTATCTGCTTAATTTTCCACTTTTCAAATTCTTTTAAACTGATGTTGTAAATCTTGATATAACTTCTTTTATTCACATCAAATAAATGATTAAAAGCACATACTTGACCCAAATTCATTATTACGACTCGTTTGTATTTTTGAAAGAAAATGATGCATTTGTTTACTATTTATAGTCATATAACGTAAATAAGTAATAATTAAATCTCTTCCCCTGCAGTCATGCATTTTAACATATATACCATTTCCTATTTCTAACGCAAAATCACGCAAATACCGTTTCCCCCGCAATCACACATTTTTCACGCACTTTAAAAAGTACATTTTATCTTTAATTTGATGCTAATTTCTTTCTATTAAATACTTGCTAAAATCTCATAAAATAAGAAAAGTTATTTTCTTATTAAAATATTATGTCATACTATTATTTAAGAGAAACTTGTACCGCGCATTAGGGTGCTTGCGGGAAAAGGTAACGTCATATTTCTATGTCTTGAACATTATATTAGTGTATGTTGCATAACAGTTCAGTAAGTTGTAAAAAGTTAATCTTACACAATTTCCATTGCTTTGTTCCTGCAATATACCATTACACTACAGTATTAGTATAAGAAATATGTTAAAATAAATTAATATCATTTATCAAAAAAAAAAACAACAACAAAAAAAAACAAGAGGCCCATGGGCCACATCGCTCACCTGAGAAGCGTTGACCATTCTGTTCTTTACCAGATTTCCCCCTTGTTATACATAATGCATCCCCACCCTACCCCACTGATCATAATTTAGACATTTTGAAATCTACACTACCCCATGATCCTTCCATGGGCACATATGTTTCAGCTTTTTTGGCCCAGTGGTTCCTGAGAAGAAGATTTTCAAAGATTTTTCCTATATATTTCTATGTAAAACTTTGATTCCCCATTGTGGCCCCGCCCTTCCCCCGGGGGTCATGATTTGAACAATTTAGAATCTACACTACCCCAAGATGCTTCCACATAAGATTCAGCTTTACTGGCCCAGTGGTTCTTGAGAAGAAGATTTTTTAATGACCCAACCCTATTTTTGCCTTTTCTTGATTATCTCCCCTTGCGAGGGGATATGTCCCTTCATTTTAACAATTTAAATTCCCCTTCACCCAAGGATGCTTTGTACCAAGTTTGGTGAGAATTGTATTAAATCAGTGATGTCCTTTACTGTCCTTGATTAGACAAGTTCACGGACGAATGGGTGGACCGGAACCAGTTAGATCCACGATTTAGGGCCCACATCCGGGATGTTGCCCTTAAAGGTCACAAGCACCATCACATCAAAAGAGCGCGAAATCAAAGACGAGGCTCTACCACTACACGCCCTCTAGCGGACATTATGGATGAATCAGGTATAAATTCAGAATGAACAAACACATAACAATTCCCGAAACACTTTCTTTAAAATAAATATTTGTTTATTATAAATGTGATTTATATATAATTTTTTATGCTTGTAAGACGACTGAAATTATATCTCTTATGATTTTAATGACTTGCAAAATAAAATTGCAGTTTTTATTCTGCAGGGAAACCCTTAAAATATTTTTCTCTACACTGAAAAAAAAAGAATTATAAACATGAATGTCAATTTTGGGCTTAGGTGTGAATGGCAGTACTGGACAGCTTCCGTATTCCGCTAGCTTTGCCAGCATCAACAGTGACGGTTTAGGTAGCAGTAATAGTAACAACGACCTCCAGGAAATGGGCATGGTCGAGAGTCCCTCCCAATCTTCGCTATCCCCCAACTGGAAGGTAAAATTACAAAGCATTAAAATAAGAATTAAGAAAAAATCTATTTCAAATATTTGATTTTGACTAAATATGGCTGAATTGCAGGAAACTTACGGTAGAAATAGAAGAAATAAGATCAGATGTAGATTATTAATATACTAGGGAAGGAGCTCTTTTATACATGTGCTTTTACAATTATGTTTGCTTTTAATAGCCAAATACCAACTTTTTGAGAAAAATTCCCAAAGATTCCCACGTTGCCAACATCATGGTCGGAGAAGTGGAAGATCTTCCTAACCGGGTCATGGGATTCATGCGCCTAAAGGAGCCGAGGATACTACAAAATGACCTCAGCGAGGTCAATATTCCTACGCGCTTCGTCTTCTTCTGTCTGGGCAGACGGGGTGAGGAGGAGGAACTGATCGAGTTTGGTCGATGTGTGGGAACCATGATAGTAGATGAGGTATGGCTTTTATCTTTGGAAAACTTAACTCTGTAATGTCATTATGTTATTCATAAGCAATTTTGTATGCATGTTCAGTCAAGCACCCCAGTAAATCATTCACGGTGCTTTTTGTTTTGCAGATTTTCCGTGAAGTTGCTTATAAAGCACGTGATCGGGACGATCTTTTGGCGGGATTTGATGAATTTATGGAGCAGGTGATTGTGCTGCCACCTGGTGAATGGGATCCAAAGATCCGCCTCGAACCACCAGGAAAAGTTCAATCTCAGGTATATGTACATACTGAATTCTACAGTTGGAAAGAAAATCATTTTCCCCAAAAAGCGTCTGCTTAATTTGAAGCAAAGAAATATAAATATTAGGAGGCATAGAAATTTCGTATTCAGTTTTAATCTGTACTTTGAATAAAAATTTGAATCGAATTTTATTCAATTTATCCAGTATTTTCCTTTATTAAAAAATGACATTGTCCTCTACTGGAAAGGAACATTCTGATAATTAAGAATGCCATCATTATATACTTATATAATATGTATATGCAAAACAGGAACACAGGCGCCAGTCTGTTGTATCTGGGAGTCCTAATGCCCCGGGTCTTCCGGTGAAGAAGGCAGAGGAAGCGGAAGAAGAGTCTCACGTGGATCCCTCTCTAGTGATGTCAAAAATGTATGTTATAGGTCGAACCGGATTATAGGTCGAATTATCACATTAAAAGAGCAGTACAAATATTAAAGAAGATCAAAACAATTTTATCATTTTAGATAATAATCTATAAAATGGAAAAAGATAAAAATGTATTAGGATTTAAAATTATTTTTACAATGCATTTTTCCAGGTTGAATCATAATTTCATGAATATGTAATTACGCGAAGATTAAGTTCTTACAATAAAAAGAAGATTATTATCAATTCATGTTATTTCTTCTAATTTGATATGACTCAAAATCACACTAGTAAATATAACAATGTATTTTGTTTTGCATTATTTTCAGACCCTTTAAAGGCCTGGTTGACGACATTAAGAGGAAGGTGCCATTTTATCTGTCTGATTTTAAGGACGCACTTCACGTGCAGTGCCTGGGCTCATTTGTTTATGTCTTTCTTGGAACGCTTACACCTAACGTCACATTTGGAGGATTGTTGGGGCAGGCCACCGACCAGTATATGGTATGTAACTGTCAATATACTTGGGATACGATATATACTCATATATGCCTTGTACATGAAAATTCGATTTTCTCTAGCAGACCCATGATTTTTGTCTAAATAGGGCGTGATGGAGTGTATCTTTGCTGCTGCAGTAACAGGAATCTTGTTTGCTTTGTTTGGTGGACAGCCTCTGAACATTCTGGGAAGCACTGGACCTATGTTGGTTCTTGAAGCCATTATCTACAATCTATGCAAGTAAGGACATTAGCGTGATTGTGTTCAGGCTCACATCCTAGGTCTAATAAGAATACCTTATAATGAATGTTTGTTATTATGTTCTATACTTGAAATTTCAATTTTGTTGTGCTACGAGGTAATGCGTACCCATTACGATCCCCTAAGAACTGAATACAATTCAGATGAGGCGTTGAAATGAGTACATCAAACAATGCTTGGATAGTCTTTTTAAAATATTCATTTTTTGGAAACACAACTTTTCTTTGATATTAATTTTCCCCAGTTGCTTTACATTGAAAACTCTATTTGCATTCATCATGTTGATAGTTCCATGGAACAGCACTGCAGGAAAAGGTCTTCTTATCATACAAAATCCTTTCATTATCGGATTGTTACAAAATCTGACTATTTATTTCAGGGACAATGACTGGGATTTTATGCCGATGCGTTTCTGGGTGGGGATGTGGACTGTCGGAATCATACTTGTTATCGTCACCTTTAATCTCAGCGCCCTCGTCAAGTATATAACACGGTTTACGGAAGAGAGTTTTGCGACATTAATTGCAGTCATTTTCATCGTGGAAGCGTTTAAAAAAGTGATTGAAATAGGGTCTGAGTATCCTGTGAACTTTCAACCCAATGATCCGCTTCCAAGCTGTGTATGTATACCACGTGACTGCAATATTACCGATCTCACCACGACTGCGGCTCTTACGGCAACCACCAAAAATACCACAGCTGTTGTAACCACCGCAGCCAGCCTGGTCAACTACACATGCGAAGACTTGGCCAACATGACAATCCACTGGGCCTCGCTTTCAAACGAAACATGCGCAATGTATGGTGGTCAAATGGAAGGTACCGGATGTGGTGTGGAGTACGTGGGAGACGTTTTCTTTTTCTCCATCCTTCTCTTCATCGGAACCTTTGCACTGACGTTGTCTTTTGTTGACTTCAAACGAACTACCCTCTTTCCTTCTTCCGTAAGTCGTAAAAATAAATCTGTTTTGAAAATATTCTGTTGCTTCTTAAAGTAAACTTCTTTTAAGCTTTATTCTATCTTTAAAATTCCGGAGTTAATGGTCGAAACATCTTCATATATTTAATGCTAATTTTTTTGCCACATAAATGTATACTGGATATGAATGATAACGTTTATCTGTATTGTACATGTAACGAATTTGCATGATTTATAATTCTATTATTTATAATTTTACAAAGGTGCGTCAGAGAATCAGCGACTTCGGTGTCCTCTTCGCTATAGTCATCATGGTCCTTATTGATTTCTTTGTGGGAATCAACACTCCAAAACTCATCGTCCCAGATGAATTCAAGGTCAGCTCATGAACGAGTCCAGTTTATTTTGTTTGAATTTAATTCTCTGTTTGGTTGTATGTTCAATAGATAGAACGTTCTATCGTTAAAATGCTATTGTCCTACGGACCCGGTTTAACGATAGAATTCGTACCGTGTATTCGTAATGTAGCAAAAGAAACACGGGCGATAACTCGTACTCAGTGATTTACTACGGACAATCTAGAGAGTTCCGAATGTAAACGTGGCAGGTAAATTTGAAGCGAGAGAAAAACGTGAGAAAATTAATTGGATTTTCGTCTTTATATGGATTATTTTGGGGATAAAATGCATAAACAATCTCAAAAAGGTTTGTTTTGATTAATTTGGTTGTTATTTCCAGTGAAAATCCTTTTATATTCTTCAAAATCGTTTCGGAGCGAATCCGCTCCGATTTTCTACATTGCAAGTATATGGGACGTATTCTAACTGTGGTGAAGGCTTGTACCGAGACACAGTTAGATTATTCTAACTATAAGTTCAATAGAACGGGCAGATTTATTCATTATATCCGTTATAACTTTATAAGTTTAAAACCCACTGGGAATGAAAATCACTTCGCTTTAAGCGTCAATTTGTTATAAGCATGTTTGCTGTAAGCATACTGTATTAGATTATTATAATACATGTAGGATAATGTCGTTTTTCTTGTTTGCAGCCTACTCGCCGCTCTCAGTGGACTGTTAACCCTTTTAGTGACAAGAACCCCTGGTGGTTGTATCTGGCGGCCGCCATTCCCGCTATATTGTCCACCATCTTGATTTTCTTAGATCAGCAGATCACAGCAGTCATTGTCAACAGGAAGGAAAACAAACTGAAAGTAAGCACACAAATAAACTGAAAATAAGGAATTCAAACAAACTGAAAGTAAGGGATAAAAATATACTGAAAGTAAGGAATTAAAAACAAACTGAAAGTGAGGGACACAAAATAAACTGAAAGTAAAAGATACAAAATAAACTGAAAGTAAGGAATTTAAAACAAACTGAAAGTAGGGGATGCAAAATAAACTGAAAGTAAGGAAAACAAATCAAACTGAAAGTAAGTTATATAAAATAAACTGAAAGTAAGGAATACTTAACAAACTGAAAGTAAGAGATAAAACTAATCTACAATCGATTGTTAAGGTGGATGTTGACAGATAATTTGCATATGAACAGTTAGACCATATAGCATATTATGTGTACACAGTCTTTGAATTGTCTACGGATTTCTGGGTTTACTAGATTAAGTCAAGAAGCACACGGTGTGTGTGACTGTTGAAAGGAAAGTCTACTCTTTCATGGAACCTGATCCCACCTCTGTTGTTTAAGAGCTCCGTGTTTCCTATAGTCAATTTATATTTTTCAAAGGACTTTTGAGCTTGTTAACTGTTAAATAGAGAACTTTCTGTTCTCCTAGATCATTATTTGTGTATCAACAGGAATTGTCAATATTTTTAATAAATTTAAAACCGAAATAGTACTTTGAATTAAAAATATTGGTAATTAATGTTTATTATATTGTTAACAAAATCCATTATTTTTGACTTTTAATAGAAAGGTGTGGGATACCACCTGGACATGTTTGTGGTGGCAATCTGTGTTGGAATCCACTCTTTCCTTGGTCTTCCTTGGTACGTGGCCGCCACAGTCTCTGCGCTTGCGCATATCAACAGTTTGAAAAAGGAGTCCGAATGCACAGCACCTGGCGATAAACCATCCTTCTTGGGTGTCAGGTACCATACCACTTTCTTATGTATTTGTGCCTATTAAAAATGTTATTGGTTGTTAAAAACTAAAATTAATGCATTTCTTACACTTAGTACTAATGATTCAATTTGTCGTAAAGTTTTTATAGGGGTTTTCAATCTAAATTCAACTTTTTAAAAAAAATTCAATTATGATAAAATTGATTTTGGTACAGAGAACAGAGAGTTACCGCTCTTGGTATTGGTGTTCTCAGTGGATGTGCCGTCTTAATCACCTCGGTTCTCAAGGTAGACAACATACGAATATTTTAATTTACAAATAAGACATATAAATACAATCATGTCATATGTACTAGTATGTTTTGCGTTTGATTATGAAAACGATTTATAAATTAAACATTTTGGATTTAATTTATATATTCCTGTAGATAAATATGAATGTATGGTTATATACATTTTTCTTTTATGAGTAAATAAGTATATTATTATATCAAGCATATGATAGATGTTAATTTTTCCTCTTTTTCAGTATATCCCAATGCCAGTTTTGTATGGGGTTTTCTTTTACATGGGATTTTCAGCCCTGCGAGGAATGCAGGTAAGACCACTACCCACCAGATCTTCCCCTCACCGTATTTTTTTCGGGGAGGGGGGCTAAATAATTTTTTGCGGTACGCGGATTTTTAATATTGCGCTCTTATCAATTTTTTTTTAAATTATTTCCCTAGCTCGTGGATCGTCTCTTCCTCTTCATTCAGCCTGTTAAATACCAGCCCGATCTTCCATACGTCCGCCATGTTCCATTGTGGCGGATCCATATTTTCACAATCATTCAGGTTCTCTGCTTGGCTATTCTGTGGGTGGTGAAAACCATTAAAGTCATTTCCATTGGATTCCCGATGATGGTAAGTACATGTATATATTTAAAATAAACATAGTGAAAACATTTTATTTGTCAACATATTTATTCATTGAATCTTCTGTTTATGCAAGTTAATAACGAAATTACGTCACAACGAATCTTACCCACGAACATTTGACCCCCTACGAATGAAAATAATTTCCCATATACTTTTTATATTAAATATTTTACATGTTTTATGTGAGATCATTTCTTGTGTGAAATCTGTTTCATAGTTTTCAAATATACGTGGAATGTTATTAATGTCAATTTCTCATTTATTTGGAAAGAACATAACCTCATTAAATGATTTTCATTGTACACCCCAAGAGGAGGGAGAAAAAAGAAAAAGTCCTTAGAAATTTGTCCTAAAATTTTTACCCTCTGCGATGTTTGTTTGTTTGTTTGTTTTCAAGCTTATATCTCATGACAACGTAATCTGCTGCTTAAGCCTGCTTGGCCCTTTCTCTATTTAGGCAAAAAGACATACATATCAATCATTTCTCTCTGACTATAATTGTAATTTCTTTCTGCTATATTTTCTATTTATCAATAAATACAATCAGTATAACCCCCTATCTTTCACCAGGTGCTGGCGACCGGCGTGGTACGGAAGTTGATGGAGTGTTTCTTCGCTCAGAGAGAGCTGCGATGGCTGGACGATCTTCTTCCCGGGGCCAACAAGAAAAAAGAAACAGACATGGTATGTATATACATTGTTAAATTTTTTTGCTGATAATTCATATTAACACAATCTGTCTAATCTATTTATACATGTTAAGGAGAATGTTATTGCATTTCTAGTTTATATTGACCAGGTAGTTTAGCCTTTGATTCTCATTAGAAACAATTCAAATTTTGGCGCGTTTTACCTTTCAGAATGGAGTCAGTAAAGTCCCATACAAGTCGTTCTACTCCAATTCTTCAACCAATGGGAGCGTTCTGGACATAAACGAAAAGGACGACTCAGTTAAACCAACATTTTTCGTGTCTGATGAATGTGATGCTAACATCATGCACCGAAAAAGTAACGGAACCGGAAATACGAAGCTATAACCCGGAAATGCCACCATTACTATGACTTCGTTCAATCTTTTTGTCTGTGAAATCAAAACTTTCCTAGAGCAGTGATGTTTTGACAATTTGAAATCCATATTTTTGATATATATTTTATCATGACATTTTTTTTCTCGAAAAAATGTCAGTAGAATTGTTTAGATTAATTTACCTACATGTTGAATATACGTTTGTTTTATACATTCCAGATCAAATTGTTTTTGATATGAATGTACATTTGTTATTGCAATTGAGGGGAAAAATGCAGATTTAGAAGATCAAAATTCTGTTCTACAGATTTCCACCCTTGTTTTTACAAAGAATTAATGTATTTCTTAACTCTTTTGAGTCAATTAACACATGTTAATATTATCAGAGTTTATATTGTAAATATTCCCATGTAGTGCTATTTTACTAAGTATCACTTTAAAGTGTTTATAAACGTTTCAGAAACAAGAAAATATTGTAAAATCTAATAACCACTTCACGAAGTATAATTTCAACATTCGAACGAGCAGGTAGAAATCATGTGCATATACTTTTATTTTTTCAATATGCATCAGAAATATAAACCCATATACGCAAATTAACGGTGCTGTAAACTTTGTCAAGCAGGAATTGCGAAATCCAATATTTCTGTAACTACTAGTATACTATCTAGTGTCATTACATTTGCCTTTCATATTTTTTTGTTTTGTTAGTAATAGATTTGACCTCTTTCAGGTAAATAAATTTGAGAATCAATATAATATTTTGTTATTAATGCTATATCAAGAGTACTAGGTAATTTTTGTCGGATTAACTGTTTGCTGGGAAGATTTAGATTTGCCCAAACTGTTTAATAAGATGGACATGAAAAAAACAGTGGGAGTACATTATATATACGTTTAACAGTGACAGATACAGTAGTTAAATTGTGGTTGGTGAATTCAAACCGGAATGAAATCGTTTGAACATATATTTATTTGTTTCTGCATGAAATACCGTATTAGCAGAATTTTTAGCGAGGATTTAGTTTTGACATTATTAGCGAGAGTGCCAAGTTCACTAATTAAAATTAAATATCGCTTGTAATTAATTGCACTTTATTTGTAAAAGCTTCTTTAGTGAGCTTTTCAAAAATCGCTAAAATTACATCTCGCTAAAAATAAAATACCATTTTTAAGGACAAATCGCTAAATTTGCCTCTCGCCAAAATTTCCACTTACAATGTATAGGATATACTATAGACATTTAGAGTTTTATACTTGTACCTATGTATTAATTGAGGGCCCAATGATTTTCCTCAAGTGGTACTGTGTTTTGAATTTACTAGTATTTCAAATTGATCTTTTGATCAAGAACTCATGGTTGACTAAAAATAGGTTAAAAACAAAGAAGCAACAAATGCAAATGAAGACTTGTGCATGAAATTACTTTAATCATTATTCAATTAAGTAATAAATCGTTATTCAATTAACATATAAAATCACCAAATTTGTAGACGGATTGTAAATTGACTAGAATATTGACTAAAAATGGAATATTATTTTGAGGCACTATTTAAAAATTTCAACAATTCAAACCAATATATACTAGTCATGTAGTACAATACAATATAAAAATTATTATCTTATGTTATATAATATATCAAAAATATCAGAGGACTAGCAAAATGAAAAAAAATACAATGTATACAAAATCTCTGATGTTTTGACTAGATGCTTAGGTAAAGTGAAGGGGCCCTGTGAAAACGTTGACATTGATGACTGAACACAACATCAATAGTTTTTCTTAAATATAACATGCATATAACTACCACAATTCCTAACTATTCAACATATCTACCCGAATGAAATAATCAGTGCAAACAAATAATGGCAAGAACTGGGCTTTCTGGCTGAGGTCATATTTTGAAGCAAAGACACAATGTGTCACAAGCTATATATTCATCATCATTTCGAGTTTTCAGTGCTCAAAACAAATATATTTCACATAGGTTTCTTTTTCCTAATCGTACGAACCGGGTGGGGGGGGGGGTGATATGGTTAGGTGTGTTATGCTTGTACCCCTCAATTTTTCAATAATTACGGCTTTCTTATCTGCCAAGGAATTCTTACTGGCTATCCCCCCATCTTCCCCAACTGAAAATGTTTATTATGCTCCTCCCCAATGAAACTGCATTCTACGAACCCGTTTTCGCTGCTCTTGAAATTAACACTGTAGTGCCAAAATATAAAGCTTATGTTAAAGATATAACGTAACCTCAAGCTAAATTCAAATAAAAATTTCTCACTTGAGAAAATAAGTGGCCTTTGTATTACAATCGCAGACACGTTGCTTAAAAATGAATATATAATTACAATTTCAGAAGTATAAGGATTACAATCAATTGTAGAAGTAGACCTTAATTGTCTTAGTATACATGTCATATTTAAAATATTAATACAAAAGTCAAATTGATAAAAAACAAAACATGCCCTAAACATTGTATATTTTTCTTTGATCATGAAGTAATTTTGAGAAAATAAAACCAGATTTAGATTGAAAACTACTTCCTATCCTGTGACGTCAAAGAGATTGGAGGCGGCGCTGATGATGTTCATTTCCGGGTTAACGGTGGAATCCGGTCGGTATTCCGAAATTTCATCAAGAATAATATATGGATTACAATCCTGAGACGACGTCACGTGACCTTGAGAGAAGATTCCGTTATCGTTTGGATTTCTAACATTGAGGCCGCACATGTATGGCTCAACCGTGCTGTCACATCTCATGAAGTTTGTCGACGTCACAGCCTCGACTTGAAGAGAAGGCACTGTAGATTTGGGCACTTGAATTGGACTTGCTTCACTTGATGTGGCGTAACCAATGGATGAAGGGGACACTTGGCAAGACGGATCTCCACGCACGGGCGAATGCATATGAGAAGAGTAAGAAAACATCTGGTTGGGCGAAACTGAGGCACTTATGACATGGTTAGGAGATAACTGGTTAAAGGACTGCATGTTAAATGTTTGATTATATTGGTTACTGTTATGATGAGATAAATGGTACGTGTTGCTGTAATAAAACTGAAAGGGTTTAGCATACGAAGACTCCGGTAGTAGAGTTCTGGGGTTCAACTGAAGCCCTCCAGCAACGAGATTCATGGTGTTTTGAGACAACCCCTTTGACAAGGCCTTGGCGAACGTAATGGAATCGGGTTTCATCCCAGCTTTAAGAATATCGGATAAGGCACCTATGTAATTTCTTGCAAGACGTAGGGTCTCTATTTTAGAAAGTTTTTGGTTTTTAGAATAACAAGGCACATGTTCTCTTAAAACGTCTAGTGCGTCATTGAGTCCATGCATACGGTTACGCTCTCGGGCATTAGCCTTCACACGACGCAGTCGCAGTTTCGCAACTCGCGCCTTCGTCATCCGCTTCTTTTTGGGTCCCCGTTTTTTTGGAACCTTAATATCATCTTTCTTTGACTTTGGGTCCTTTTCTTCGGTTGTTTCGGGGTGTTGAGAAGTATTTGACGATTTAATGCTACACTGATCAAAATCACTTTCATTGATATCTGAAAAATCTTCTATATCTGCGTCTTCAAAATCACTTCCGGTCAGGCTGAATTCCGGATCTGTATCCATAATTGATGCTTCAAGCTTTATAGGCATACTCCAATCTACAAAGAGGGACTTTTAACAATCAAATACATGTACCTAAATGAAATTGAAAAATTCTCTTTTCAGAAGAGTTCTTAAAACAGGTTGTTACAGGTGTAGTACAAGAATTTATGTTCCAGCTGTTGCAGAAAAATGCATTACCCGCGTATTTTCCTTAAAACGTCAGAATCTTTAGTAAAATGAAATATCTTCTAACGCTTGAGAAAATAAAATTTCATCTTTGTAAATCATTCCAATGTTTCTTTCACATTTATATAAGACTCGCAAAATTCTCGGGGCTTAGTCCCTCACCCCCGGTCCATCCCTGCCCTTAAGATCCCAATTTGGAATTGAGGTGCCCTTAGATCCCTTGCTGAAACGCTGAAATACAACTTTATTTTTCATTGTTGAAAATTAAATGGTCAAAAGTTCATTAATTAATAGTATAACTATTTGCAATGTAGAAGTTTTGACCAGGCTGCAGTATAGAAAAGATATTTTATAATGTGGGCACGTATTTCCCAGGCACAATAAGATAAAATCAATCCTTATTCTAATGATAACTTAAAAATTCACAAAATAAACTATTTTTGTACTCACTACAAATTTATAAGTCGCTTTAGCTGAATTTTTCAATATTCACAACAAAATTTATTATAAAATGAGATATTTAAAACACTTTCACTGAATATGACTCTTTTGACTTCTTTTCTTGCTGCTTTTTGTGATGAAAGTACCTTTATTTTTTTACTTAAATTCAGGATACTTTGTTTGCTTTTTTTTTTAATTCTACTAACTTTACTTTATCTAAATTTAACAGTATTCATCCTTGCCGAATCAACATAGAAATGTCACACATTTTCCACCAATATTTTGCCATTTTTTTTTTAATTTTAGACTGAAGAAATTTTATTTCATCATCCTGTTACGTTGTATCGAATACACATTAATCTATATAAATTATAATGGCTTGAAAATTTTTCAGATTGTGCGTTTACTTTTATCCATTGAAATGTATGTTTTCTTATTTAAGAAAAAAAAACATAGTTCTGAAAAGAAAGCCTCTAAAATGTTATTTTTGTCGACTTGAAATTTGTTATGAAAATACTTAACTGTAAAGCCTTGTTTTTTTTTTTATAATTAAAATTAATATACGTGTATACCAGTAGATATTCGAATAGAAATTGGAATAATATATATCGTTCAGTAGGCAAACAACCTAAATTTTTGGTCAATCAACATAAAGTGAAATGGAAAAAAAAAAAGATTTTAAAAAATTGGAACATTAAAAATTATAATAAGTATCTAGGAATTTAAATTTGATTATCCTATACTCACATGTAAACTATCTCCTTAATAAGTAGGAAGAAGCAAAGTCCATGTAAATGAAAATTAAAGCTGAATGAACAACAAAATTAGACCACGACTTACACGCCAGGCAATCTCAAGGCCCTTAGCCTGTAAATAATGAATGGGAATAAAAGTCAATCGGGGTAGCGCATAGAAATATAAATAATTCCCATTTGGGGGGAAGAATATTTCATCCAGGGTGTCGGAATATTTCTCGTACAGAAGATGGGTCGTCTGACAATTTATACCCGTTATTTCTCACTCATAATGAATAAGACAAGTTTTAATTGTCAATTAAGAGTTTTGACATCATTTGGCGGTCTGATAATACTTCTAGGGAAAAAATAACGGGACAGCAGGTCCCGACTTGATTTTTTGTCTTCCATCATAAAAATCATCCTTTATAATCAAATTACATTGATTAGTCCAGATAACGTTTGAATCACTGGGGCATATCAGGAAAAAAATTCCCCCCGTCGTCTTTTGTGAAAAAGTCTGGGCCATCTGTGCTCTTAACACCAACTGTGATGTTTGAGCATGCGCAGAAACAATGGAGCATACACTCATTCCTTTATCGAATTTATAACAATACAAGAAATCAAAACAAAATGTCTTTCGTTATTGTTTTTACCGTTTTTGATTTGCAATCCCTCGCATATAATTAAAAAAAGAAAAGGGAATCTCAAAAGATTTTTGATCGATAAGACACACATTACTCGCTTTGAAAGTTGAGGCATTAGTATCCAATTTCTCTTTCTTGAATGATAATTATAGTTTTAGATGTTAAAAGATAGCAAAGACCTGCCTATTTCTGACAAATAAAATCCTGAAGATACAGCATTATAATTTAATAAACTACCATTTAACCCTCGTATTATTTCGTAAATATCTGTAAGATACGATGAAATAATGATTTATAATTTGCATTTTTTCATCGTAGCATTAAATTCTCAATATGTGTACTATAGCGAGGAAGAGGTCTGGAATAAGAATGAATTTTCAGCGAAAATAAAAAAGTTAAGATATAATGTTAAAAGTGAATTTAAAATCAAAATTTCATTTATTTATCTTGCTTGTTAAATTAAAAGAAATAGAATTCTATTCTATTACAAATATTTAAAATTTGAAGAAAAAAAATTAATTGAAAAATGCTCTTTAATATTTCAGTCAAATTTACTTTTTAAAGAGGGGAGAAATGTTTTTTTTTTCTTTAGATTTTCATTTATTTTTATATTTCTTTTAAACGAATGAGTGAAATAAATTCATGATAAAAAAAGTATTTCTTTTCTGATACATCGTAGTTTTCTTTATTCTTCCTCCTTTGCATAATAAAGACGAAACTAAGGCGGAAGATATCTGCTTTAAAAATACTTTTTAACACAAATATATATCATGCAGATAATTCAAATAACTGTAAACTTCAAATATCGAAGTGATATTTACGCCCCCTAATTTTACATTTCCACGTGCAAGTTTTTATTGCATATTAAGGTTATTTTCCTTCCGAGACACCATATCGGCGCGTGGCTGCCACGCGACTTGAACGCGATACTTCCTTTCAAGAAATTCAATTATTTACATTCCTATTCAACCAGACGTCGGTCACTCAATTTAAGGAAAATTTTGACAAAGTGCAGAATCTTCAAGAATATCTGATTCTTGAAGACAAATGCAATTTCAGATTGTAACTTGTCAATCAGTATTTAAGGAACTCCGTTCCATATTTGAACAGGGTGGTTTTAAAGTAGCATATCTTTTATGTTTAATGTTCTGTGAACTAAATTTTCTGAATTTGGCATATTTGGATATCAAGCAAGTTCTTGTCCAGAAGTTATTCTTTAAATAGAGCCTGGTTTCTAAAATGGAGGAACATGGCTTGATATTCATCCCTTCACGCTTGGACCGCGTGGAACAATATCCATTAACAGAATTAATGAAATTTATCGTCTTTTCATGTGGTTCTGTCAAATTAAAGTGATTCTGGTCAAATTCTCCGCACACAAAAGACTTTGGTCTATTTTTGGAGGTTAAAGTTAGCGAATCCCCCAGTGAAATCAAATTCGGTGCATTCGATTGCAACGACATTTATGCGGGGCGGTGCATTGCGATTTACACTCCTATAATGAATGAGCTAAACTCGATTGAACTTGAGCGCAACGCCGATGGATTCAAGTTCTACTGATGACCAGATCAAAGGATTTGTAACGTATCCCCTCCGCCAGTGATCTTGTCCCCCAGAAGATCCCGCGGACACCTGCTTCTGCTAAATTCGCTTAATGAAGTAGTTGATGACCCGTCCTTTCTGACCATTGTCCTTCTCTAATGTGCCGGTGTCAATCGAACGCGCCAGTTTTTCACAGTTTTAAGTACCCTAGACTGGACGCGAGGTCTATATCGGAAGACGTTTATTGTAGGGTTTATTGAATTTTGAGTATTCTTAAATTTGTTCGGCGTGAAATAGACTTCCCTACTGGTATCATTTTAATTTGACTGTATCAATAACACAAAGGCTTATCGTAGAATTTGGTTTCAGTCAATACAAATGTTCCATACCGTTTTTATTGAGAAATAATGCCATATAATCTAATAAAATTGGAATCAATGCAGAGATTTGTTTGTTAAAGTCTCTCACTTTGCTCGTAATGAAGAATTCATTTTGTTCGGCTATATAATTTATCATTCAAAAATAAACACAAGTTATTTTCATTTTCAACACCATAGTTGACTGTGCTCTTGTGACAGTTAAATTTATAACTCACGCAAGTTTTTCTATACATGTATATGAAAAATTAAATTGTTTTGAAAATAAGGACACGTTCTTCAATCTGCATCTGAGAAAGTTTTGTTAAATTAGCTTTGTAGGAGCACAATACGTGAAATGGCAATTGTACAAGCTTTTGTATAAATGATTATTCATATTTCGTGGTATACAGAAGCCGTATGCCATGAATGTGTGATATTTTTTCAAGTGTTGCTAACATGCACCTAGAACCCTCAATACCTAAACCCTTGACGATAATAAATAAATAAATAAATAATTGAATTAAAAAAAGCTAGGCCACTAGAAAAAAAATCAAATAAAAATATATCTCTTTATTTGACAAGGATATTGCGTGACCTGTCTAAGACACAAAAACAGCATGAATATTTAATAAAACATGCCATTGACATATAGATGTTAAAAGAACAGCGGAGACAATTTCTGTCAACTTTCCCTTTCTCAATCGCAGGTGAATCAGGAGGGACCAGAGTTTTGATTACACACTTAATGCATATTTAATCAGGCGAAGCCGCCCGAGACCTTATTATTTTATAATATCATCGCGAATCTTAGCGTGATCTGGGGCGATTTAAGGCACTATCTTTTGCTTTTCAAACAGAAATACCTTCTTTCAAGATGAATTATGAAGAAATTGGATTTTTATTTATTTTCTTGAACTGTCAAATCTACACAATGATCAAAGATCATAATGAACCTGGGTTTCGGATCTAATTAACACAAAAAGGCGATTCTCCTTCTTGTCTCTCTGCAATCACAAATGAAGAAATTTTCAATGATTCCAATAACAGATAATACATGATTCTGTTTTGAAGCAAAAGTAAATGGGACAATTAATAGATATAACTGTGTCAGTGGGGTTTGAGGTCATGGATGTTTTGGGGATTTTTCTTATTTAAAAAATAATTGAAAAGGATTCTTGGAAAAAAAACTGCCTTACTGATCATTGAGGTTTCTCTGACTTTTTAAAAGTTTAATGTAGAAAAATCGAATCTACATGAAATAAATTTTCAAGAGAGAGAGAGAGAGAGAGAGAGGGGGGGAGAGAGAGAGGAGCAAATCCATAGTAGGTTGGTGGGGATTTACGTAACCCCCTCCCCCTGGGTAGGGTAAAAGGGAGGTGGGAGTTATATATAGAATGCAGAAATAAAGATTGTCCTTATTTTACCAGTCGCGAACGTGCTATATAACTCAGTTGTTTACTAGTTACTTAAAGTACTGTCTTTTTTAGAATGTCTTTAATTTATATTCTGCCCCCTTTTCTTTTAAATATTTTTTCCTCATTACATGTACCTTTATATTAGAGCGGAATCTTAATTTGATCTCGAACTTTTTGACATGACCGTACATTATACAAATGCTTATGTATATGACATACCATTACTTTAAAATAAATTATGTTCTGCAATGTTTTGTTGATTATAGGGGGGGGGGTTGAATTAAAATTGCCTCATTGCCACAATGGAAGATGCCGAGAACAAAATGCGACTATTTTTGAGTCTGTAGAAACGTGGATAAGAAAGTCGTTGATAAACACGGTATGAATCTTGAAAAAGAATATGTATTTATTACTGAAACAAATTCCATTAATTATAATCATTTTGATGTGATTACCTAAGTAGAAAGTATTTGGAAAATTCTATGTTTTGGTTAACTTGTACGTAAACTGTAATAAAAAAGGAATCGTATCTTCTTTGCGCGTGCCGTTCGATCATTAATTCGAAAGAACAATGGGCACCCCTATATTACACTTGAATTCTGTTGGGGTGGTTGGTCGATAGAATTAAAGAGATTACTGTTATTTGACCAAAGAAAATGATTTTTAACTGGCTTGTATCACGAGTTGTTGCGATTTTCCGTTGATATGCATGTGCAGATAATAAATGGATTTATACATGAAGTTTTTTTTTCTCTTTTGTGTAACAATAATCATGCAGAAGGAATCAAATACAACTAAATGTTTTGTAGTTTAATACAAAAATAATCTTTTCATAATCTGCTTTATGTGATGCAAAAACAAGATAAAAAAACTATGTGCGAAAGAAACAAGAATAGTTAACTCAAGCAGTATTCATTAAGTAAAATTGTTCTTTTTTTCTTTTACTTAATTTTTTTTGAAATACGTCTTGATACACAATGCTTTTATTTTCATATTTAGTTTATTATTTATCAAATTTACCATTCTACAATTATCATTATTGGCCACATATTGTATTATCTTCCATACTTTAAATAAAAATAATTGATTGTACAATCTTCATTTTAAATTATATTAGTCCTCAAAGTAAAAAAAAAATGTATAAAATCTATTGAATTTTTATTATATGTATATAGAGAGAAAAAATGAATTTAATTCAATTTACTAATTTAAGAAAATCAATAAAAAAGACAATACGCACCTTTTTTGAATGGGCAGAAGAACTTTCACATAGTTCTGTTAAAACGATGTATCCTATGCCCGTGTTTCCCTTTGATCTTTCTTTCTTTTTTCTCTCTATTTGAAATATCTCCTTCTAATTTCTATCTCCTCCATATGTCAATGAACCAGAAAAAGCGGACCCTTTCCTAATGTTAATTATGATGCAAATGTAAATACGAATTTATCTAAAGAAATACCCGTCCGGAACTCGGGGTTCCACATCTGTCACTGAAATTCTAGAATTATAACTGCAAATTTTATTCATGCCCATCACTACCGCCACTTTTCTCTTATCTGAACGATATGCAATTTGATCAATATCCTACAATGGGTTAGTAAACAACTACCGAATTATATCACATCTTAATCAAGCTTTATAGCCGATTATATCTCCAAAAGAACGTGTCAAAAATAAAATTAAAAATAAAGAAAAATGATTAATTAGAAAACAAACATGACTTGAATTAATAATTTTAACATCTTTTTATTGTATCGCATTTTTAAACATACGTAAACAATTCTAAAACTCCATTTTCCCTTCATTTTTTGTGTATCTATTATCTTGACAGTCGCCCCTCCCCTTAAGTTTAAAAGATCAAAATTGTCATTATTTGATTGTGAACACTTTATATCGCTAGAACGCTATTAAGCGGCATTATCTTGGGATAGAAAAGTAAACACTTATCTCAAGTTTTCGTGTCAGTTGAAAAAGGGCCTTAGAAATGGCACGCGCCAGAGTGTATGGTAACCGGGGAAACGCTTTGCGTGCATGGCAACGAGACCTTTTCCGAACCCGAAGATTCATATATCATTTTTGTCCACGTTTTACGACACTAATTAATACTCCAGGAATCATTTATTTCATTCTTTATCTTAACACTTCTGTACAGCTGAGTGGTAACTTTCAGATTTTAACCCGAGTCCAGATTTTGCAATTATATTAAGCACTGAATAAATAGCAATTTTACTCCTTGTGAAACAGATATAGCGAGATTTAGCAATAAGTAACACTAACTTACTCTTAATATATTCTTTTATCGAACACACTGTACACTTTTTTTTCTTTTTTGTATTTCAACAGGTTTTTTTCAAAGGGGGGGGGGGTAAAGTATTGATAAAGAAATGTGAAACAAATGTCATTGAACCTTTTGAATTAGAGGATTTTGAATTTATTAACTACTGAATTATATCACATCTTAATCAAGGTTTATAATAATCTCTCATAAGATCTTGTCTATTTAAAGAATTGAAGTTACGTGTAGATACTGCACGTACATTGAATGCAAAATTGTTTATCTATATACAATGTACAATCTTTATAATCTTTAACAAAAGAAACCAAATTAGGGAATTTTAAGATTCAATCTAATTGATTTTATACAAATACATTCAGGCTTTATAATTGCCCAGGGATTCCGTACGCATGCTGAAACTGATTTCTAATGTTTGTAAAGCACTTAATCCTACGTTCTATAACTAAATCACAGACTCGGTCTGTTTGCATGGGAACAAAAATGTCTTTATACATGTAAATCAAAGGAGAAAATCTAAAATCCTGAAACAAGTAGCTTGCATGTCCTCATTGTACGCTAAGTTAACTTACAATATTGCAAGTCTCCGGTAAAATATTTTAAAATGAACTCATGCCGCTAAAGACACATGCTTTTTAAAACTTATTGTAATTGAAATATCGTTAAAGTTTCAAAGTTTAAAGATGCGATGAATATGTACCTTAATGGTAGTCTCATTTTTATCTCTATAATCACAGCTTTTCACAGATAATTGTTACACATAAAATGTCTTTATCTCAAGTAAACGTGTCATTTTTATCTGAAAATGCAATTTCGGTGTTAGCCCCGATGTCAAACGTGCCATTATTATTTAAATAAATATTGCTTACGCACACAGTAATTCAGATAAATGCATTTTAAGAAAAGAAAGAACATTTCAAATTTGTCTTATACTCATTTTTCAAGACTTTTTCAACACATGTACACACATGTATATGTACTCAGCATGCAGTCAATTCAGAAAAAAAATTAATGAATATACGAATAGTACATGTACATATATAATGTAAATATTACTGATATTGATGTTTAACGATTACAGTGAATGAAACAACTTTAATCGTTATTGAATAAGAAAAAATATATTTTATAGTGATTCAGGAATACGACGACACAAAAATATTCACAAAAAACTAAGACAATATTCCGCCAACAGCACTAAATACTTTGACAGCTATTCATGAAAATCATTAGTGAAATTAATTGATCAAACTTAACAGAAAAACTAACAAAGCCAAAAGTATTTAACTTTTTAAATCAGTTTACATTTAATTCTTAATAATATACACATTCTGTAAGAAACCTAATAATACAGCATGCATTGTGGGCCTGGTTCTGTGGCAATAGCATGGAAATGGCCAATTTTGTCACACATCATGTAGCGGCCATTGGGAGCCAAAATTGTCATTAAGGAGGTATCCCGAAACTCTAAAACAAACGGAACAGGCTCGGGGCTGTCCGCTTTTACTGAAGGATGTCCCCCGACTTGTAAATTGAGGCACCAATATTTCCCATTCTCGCTTTGTAAACTATACCTCCCATCATTCAATTGATCTAAGACTATGACGCTGGGGTAAGCTTTGGTGCAGATGTACTCATCCTTGTTACTTCCAGGAACAGTTTTGATACCTATAAAACCAAACTCGGACCGGAAAACGATCACCGGTCGATTTAAAACCCGGATCTGGAACCCGTTGTCTTCGGCGTCTTCCGGGAGACTAGCAGCAAGATTTCCGGTTCCTTTGCTTACTAGTTGTTTCCCATTGGATCCTTTAATGCTTGCTCTTCCATTAGATAACCAAATGATCTCGAACATATTCTTATCCGATACAGCGTTCGTACTTTCTTCTATGCGGCCATCTTTAGCAACTCCCCAAAAGGTGCCATCGTATGTTTCAATGTACCATTTCCGTGAACTAATGACGTATTCTAACTATTTAAATGCAGATATGATAGAATAAGAGCATAATGAAAGATTCACATATATATATTGTATATTCATAAACGATGTACCAAATAATGGACATATACATGTATATAACAAAACTCTTATTTTTTTTTCTTTTTGTAATACGTGCTTTTAATTGCCAATCCTTCTTTTTTATAAATTAAACTCTGAACAATTATTTAAACATTGTGTTTGTTTTTCTTTGTTATGTTTTCTGATTTTTTTGTTTCTTGAGATTAAACTTATCAAATTGACTTTATCTTTTACAGACGAGATAAATTATTCTTTTTAAATAAATTGCAATTTTGATTTACTCATGTAATTCGAAGATATCAGATAATTTAAAGAATTAAAGGCGTTTTATTATTACTGTTCCGCAAAAATAAAGTTTTCGCAAAAAGGGGTTTATAGTTAATGAAACGTACCTGAAAGATTTCCGATTTAGTTGGGGCTTGAGTAATTTTCTTCAGCATGACCTCCATCCCCACAGACGCTGTTTTCCCCCCGGAGCCCACAATGATGACCTGGGGGTGACTCTCCTGCAGCCTGAAGAATTCCTCCTTCCTCAGGACTTTATAGTTGGCCTTCAGAATCCCCGAGGGGCCGGTCACCGACAGGTACCTTTCGTCGTTGTCTTTGAAGGCCAACCCTTTTAACGTTTTATCCTCGCTGAGATGGATTTCAATACCGAATAGTGTATCGTCATCGCGTGTATCGACAAGCGATCCATCTTTGCAGAGATATCGATTATTGGCAGTCTTGAATCGATATTTACCACAACTAAACTCCATCGTAAACAGGGCCTTAGGACCCCAGGCTTTGACCCCGATCAATCGAACTTGATCAGAGTCCGCTATCGCGTATTTCTTACCCAGCATTGAAAACAACGTGACTTGTGGATGCATGGCAAATGGAGTGTACCACAAAGAGAGGTCCGCCTCCGAGGCTTTCTTAGCAAGACAATTAATTTGATCCCGAGTACCCGAAAGAAAATATTTATATTTCCAACTTCTAAACGCCCAGCGGGCAGATCCATCGGTTGCGTATTCTAAAATGAATTTCTCATCTTCCCCGCGAGATTTGGCTTCACAGGTTACCCCACCCAAGCGATCTACTGAGATATAATTTCTGGCATAGCTACGGATGTAGATTGATTCGTCGTCCTGAAATTCCACTGTCCACCTCTGTTTCTGACGGAGAGCCGCGCCCCCAACACTGATCTTATTTCCGTAATTTTCTGCTGTAAGATATTTTCCTTCTGTGTTTACGATGCCAATAACCCATTCAAACGTATTACTTGAAGTCATTTCTTATCATTGTTCTGCCATGACTTTATGATGCATGTATTGTGACGTTAAGTTTCTATTGTGACGTCACAATCGATAGATATCACTAATGAGTTATATCACTTGACCTTTTTTCGTGATGCATATAATTATTGTGACGTAAAATTTTCCATTGTGATGTTACAGTCATTGAAAATGAGGATCCATGATATTTTTTGTGAGTTCAAAACTGAACCATCATGTCTGTTATAATCTCTGTTATCATGGCTCTGAAAAATTTTCTCGATTTTACGGAAAGAGCCAATGTTTGAAAAGGGATAACATGGATAACATGTGTTAAATTTTCATGTATTTTTAAAGAGAGAAAAAAAGTCAGAATAATAGCAGGTTCCCATTACCTAAAATTTCATTTCAAGGAATTATATCATTCATCAGTGCCTCCCCCCCCCCCCCCCCCCCCCAAAAAAAAAATAATTCTAACCTCGATCATACAATTGTGTATATAAACTTCAATATCGCATAATTATCATATAAACATAATCAATAACCTTATTTTCTTATCGTAAATCATAGAATGGAAAGAATAGTTATATAATATACAGAGTCAAGATTCACCTTTCAAAATAAAATAACCCCACCCAAAACACACACATATAAGGTTTTGGCAAGTTCTTTTTTAAAAAAATCGCAATTTCAGACTTTTACAGTTGAAGTTGAATCCCTCTCCTCAAATAAAAAAAAAATCCTGGATGCGTGTTTGAAAAGTAAATAGTAAATGGGAGTAGCCTGGAGAAATGATGAAAATCGACAATAAACTGCTGTATAAAAAATAAAATTAAGGAACCAATCAATTTCAGACAATATAGGAAGTTGTGATAAAATTAATCCTGTTTTCAGCCACACTAAATAAAGAGGATAAAGAATCACAGGATACAATTAAAGAATCAAATGAAATTCAATAGCTATCATGAAAAATTTATTTTAAAAATGCAGACAAAAATAAACATGAAACTCAGAAACAAATACGATGACCATTTAGAATATGTATTGCCATTTTTGTCAGAAGTACAGCATACATTTTGAGCATATTTCCGTTGCTGACGCATAAAAATGACCGACTTTGTCACAAACCATATATCGTTCATTGGGAGCTAAAATTGTTATAGCGTTGGTATCCCGAAATTCTATAACAAAGGGCACCGGCTCGGCACTGTTAGCTTTGATTGTTGGATGGCCCCCAGTTTGAAGATTTATACACCAGTATTTTCCGTTCTCACTCTGCAGACTATATCTTCCATCCTCCATTTGTTTCAGAGTGATGACGCTTGGTGTCGGCTTGGTGCAAATGTACTCATCCTTGTTACTTCCGGTGGCCGTTTTAATCCCAATAAATCCAAAATCACACCTGAGAACAACCACGGGACGATTCTGTATCCGGATCTGGAAACCCTCGTCTTCTACGTCTTCCGGAAGATTGGCGACGAGATTTCCGGTTCCTTTACTCACGAGGCGTTTGCCGTTCGGTCCTTTAATGCTGACTTTCCCATTGGATAGCCAAATAATCTCAAACAGCGTATCATCTGACACGGATTTAGAATTCGTGTTCAATTGGCCGTTTGGTCCAACTCCCCAGAATGTTCCATCGTAGGTTTCGATTGACCATTTCTTCTTTTTGCTTTCATATTCAAGCTGTTGAATACAGAATAATTATTTAAATGAATGTCTTCAGATGCATACTGAGTATTTGAATTGTCATTAATTACCACCACCCCAACACGTTTACTAAATCACGGGCTTGCAGAGAAAACCCTGTATTAAATCATAAATGCGCTGATGTAAAGGATCAAAGATTTATTTACAACGATTTCACTTATTCCAAATCATTACTAAAGTTGAACCGTCAGAATTTCGAAGATTTGATAAACCACAGTCTGACAATTGCAATACAAAGCAAATCTACAAAACGCAAAATGAATCTTTCCGGTGAATTAAGGAGTTTGCCACAATCTCTATAAAATGCTGAACATATATCATAGAAAGACAACATTTTATATATTTAGATAAATACATTATTTATTTGTTAGTTCGGAAATTAATGTCGCAGCTTATACAGGAAAAATACATAACCTGCGTTTGTATTTTTTTTCCTGCAATAGCTGCGACATTCATTGCCAGATTAACAAACCACAGGCACTTGTTTCGGGAATAAATTCTTACTCATGTTATTATCATACTGTAGTGTATGTGACCATTTTATATAATGTAGATAGGATATACAACATTTATTATTTAGTCCACAATATAGTGTTTATTCATGCTGAGTCAATGACTGTAATATTTTACTGTAATTGTGTGAGCTTGGAGCGGGTTGATTTTTCTATCAAATAGAGTCAATGTCTGTAATATGTTTTCATGCTTTATGGTGTTTGGAGCGGGTTGATGAAGTTTGTTTATTCACACGGTTTTATTTGTTTTACTATGAGTGTGCTGTTTGCAAAGTTGTACTTAAGTTATGTAATTGTATTTGTGAATACTTGGAATCAAGAGTAAATTATGGTATCTTAGTATGTTGGTAATGTAAACATGACAGAGATAATTCGAACTGAGTTAGAGTTTGATAGCAGATTTGTAAAGTGGGCAATTTGTAAATTATTACTTATGTATACATTACAAGGCTATTACTGTGCGTAAAAGTATGTGATTGTTGTTTATTTAGTGTTACTTAATTAATTTGATACCTGTAAACAGTCGAAACTTCGTTTGGTACATTTTGACAGTTTTGGAACTCTTCTGTACGATGTACTTCCGGTTTAGAAACTTGTTAATCTATTCGATAAATTGTTCTCCTATTGGTTGTAAAGTCGATAGAGTTATTGAGTATAAATGGCGCTATCTTACGAATGAACGTATTTTGAGATGAACTAAATATTGTTTTGAGCTTAATATGTTTTGTTTAAATTATTTGTTGTGAAATATATTTTGTTTTAATTGATTATATGTGAGAAAGAACGATTTTACATTTGTATAGAATATTTGGTAACACTTGTTCACGTGAAAGGTCGTGCTGTTTTACTATTGACCAATCAGATTGCTCGATATAATTGATCATTAGTTATTAATCCAATGAAATTTCATAATTAATAATTCCGTCTTTTTCCAGCATTTTCCGTCTTTTTTCGTCATTTTCTGTCCTTGAGTCATATAAAAGTTAGACGCTGAGAAATTTTAGTCACTCTTCTGCTTATTTTGATTTGGTAGGTCCGTTTTACGGAGCTCTTAGATTTTTGTTAGGATTTTATTTTAACTTTTATTTTTGTCTATCTTTTATTTTATTTAGGAATTTATTTTATTTTTCATTTATTTAGTTAGGATAGGATTTAACCGTGTAGGACATTAAAAAGTAAAATTACTATTGTCTGTGATCGGTAGTTTTAAGAACTCAATAGTCTATGACTAAGTAGTTCTGTTCAGTAACTAATTTATCTAGGATTATTTTATTTTACAATTTTACTCTACATTTATTTAATTTTTATTTTGATGCAAACTACGTAACAAAAGTTATACGTTTGCTATCTTTCTCTTTTATGATGACTAAAGTTGATTAATTCAACGAAAGTCAATTTTTACTTTGTTTAGATGCAGTAATTAATTTTTCTAGATCATACGTAAATTTTTCTTTAGAATTTTTCATTAGAGGATTTCAGAATTTAATTTTTATTTTACTTGAAACTTAATAAAGATTGTTGGATTATGTATTTATGGCCCGTAGTATTTACAAGCTGAATCTGTTTAATACAGTAAAGCTTGCTTTAGGTTAAATTACCACGGCTTGTGTCCCGTTTTAATAAAGAGTTTAGGAGATTAACAAGCTAACCTGTTACATACAGTAAAGCTTGTGTTAAGTTTTACAAGTCAAAGTTATAAATAACTATGGCTTGTTTTTATTATTAGATATTGGGAAATAGACGATAGATTTTTGGGTGGTTTTTCAGTCTGTTTTACGCTATGATTTTTCTTACTTAATTTATTATTGTTTATTTGGTATGAATGTGTGTGAATGTCGTCGTTTGAAATAAATTGTTTGTTGATAATGCATTTAATAAATTTAATTGTTTAATGTTTATAATCTTATGTCTTCTTTGCGAATGGTACATTTATGAAGGAAGTTGAGTTAAATTATTTATTACCATATACAGTTAGCAGAACCGCTAGCGTTACACATACTATGGATCAAAAATTTATAACAGAGACAAGTGCTATGTAACAAAGAAAGAAAGACATTTCATTGCTTATTTACCTCTGTATGAAAAAAAAAACATTCAAAGTAAAATTAAATACGGTAAATATTGTATAGTAAATGAAAATGTCAAATGTTGCATGCGTAACTGATGGAACAGACATTCTTCAAGAAATATATGCACATGGCTTGCTTAATGTTATTTAAACACTGCTTAATTGCAATGGCCTTCTTAAGAAAAAAATATTCAGTGTATGTAAATATGCCAATACAATTGTCTATGATTAATTGTTCTTTAACGCATGTACCAAAAACGTTCGGAAATATGAAAGCCCATTAATATTGAGCTCATATTCGTAGGTTAAAAAAATGTGGGAATTTTGGAATGAACTTAGGTAGTAATGTTAATTGTTTATATATGAATAGCTACAAATAGAGAGTAAATCTTAGAGCCGTTGATTTTTAAATAATTATTTTATTAGCGAAATTGGTTACCAAGTGTGAGGACTTTCATACCTTTATTTTTTTTAACGCCTCAATTTTTTTGAAAGTTAAATTAAAGCGATCTAATTAAAGGCCTGTGGTTATAACTTACCCGAAAGTAAGGCGTTTTAAAATAAAATATATTTTTTAAGATATGAAAATAATTAAGCTGAATGGGCTTTGGTAAGGACGCATGAATCAATTGGTAAATATTTTAGACTTTTTAAAAGTTGAAATGATGCAAATATATTTCCATTTCTAATTTTTTTTTCTCTGCGATAACTCTTTGAAAATTGTTGGAGTTTATTTCTTGATAATTCTGCCGAAATGTAAATTAGGCAGGTCGTAAGGTCAGGAGCTAAGGAGGCCTAAAATGCATGCAAATCTCGTGCGCATCTGTCTCTGTGTCTTACGCTAAGGAGGAAAATGTGCATGTAAATCTCGTGCGGCTGCCTAGGTGTTTGACGCCAGTGTGCGAGGACTATTGAAATTGGCATGGAAGTCCTCGTGTAATTTAAATCTATTAGTCTACATTTTTATTTCACAATGAAATGGAAATATAAGGAATCACTGTCTAGTTTTGAGAGTATGCCAGGGACATCAACAATAGTTGGAAACATGGGATAATTTTAGCATAACGGGCTTCGCCCGTTATGCAAATTATCCCATGTTTCCCACTATTGTTGATGCCCTGGCATACTCTCAAAACTAGACAGTGATTCCTTAAATGTCGGAGGATAACATGTATATTGTTTTACTTTCTAGTACACCACGTACGTGTTGCATTCTGAACCAAGCCATACTTTGATCATTGATTACTTATATGTACAGGAACATAATACTGAAATATGATTGTGCTTTTACCACACTTTTTGCATGTCATACTGGTATGGTGTAATTTATTTTGTATGAATGCAATGT
The DNA here is from genome assembly GCA_003671525.1 of Saccostrea glomerata. Taxonomy (NCBI): domain Eukaryota; kingdom Metazoa; phylum Mollusca; class Bivalvia; order Ostreida; family Ostreidae; genus Saccostrea; species Saccostrea glomerata. The sequence goes on along the minus strand of PRKT01000104.1, from coordinate 1,062,186 downwards.
CAACTTTCTGCTTATCTGTATGTACCAAATTTCCCTCACGGTTTTCTCAGCGAATTATATATTACTCATTGTAGATGCTTGAAATTTTAGCTCATTCTTTGCTAAGGCATGTCATATTGTGACAGCGCGGATCTAGAAATTTTTCAATGGGGGATTGAATGATTTTTCAAACGTGGGGGTTGAAGGGGAAAAAGTTTTTATAACGTACGTTTTTACACATACATGTAGTTAAGTAAGTCAATAGGATAACGGGTGAATTATGGTTTTTTTAAAAGTTGGAGGTTGGTCAACTTGAAAAAAAAAGTACCATACGGTTTACCTGAAAGATTTTGAAAAAGGAAGGAAAATATAATAATATCTCCTAACCCCAAAATCCTATTTTGTAAAGTGGATGGAGTTTCATTTTGTATTCACAACCGAATTTCTTTATATATTACAACATAAGCCTTTCACTGAACATTTTCTATACATATGTAATAGTATAAACACAACAACAATTTGAAACTTCTTTCTCTTTGTTATTTTGCAAATTCAAAGGGGGTTTGCAACCCCCGTAGCCCCTGTCTGGATCCGCCACTGTTATTCTTAACTAATTACACCTCAAATATATTGTTGCTCAGTACCATTGCTTTCCAATTGTATGTTTGTAAGGATTTTAATGTAGTTTAAGAATTCAATATAGGAATGATATTTCCAGTTCATTTCGAGTTATGGTGGTTCTAAAAGTTATTCAAACTGATGCATGATTTGAAGAATTTTTACATTAGAAAGGGAAATATTTGTGTATACGTTGGATTACCGCTTTCAAAATTAAATCCAAGTTCCACTAAAATAAAAGCAACAATATATTCATTGCAACAAAATGTCACAAAGACTTTTCTACAAAATATTATCAAATTTTCTACAAAAGGAATGATTATTTATTGTAAATTGAATATACAAAAATTACGTAATTCTTCATATCTAAATAGGTCGGTAGGAAGAAATTTTAGTTTGGGGGAGGGGAGAGCAGCCAAAAATTTATATATGCCTGGGATACTGTAAACTACGAAGAATTCCTTGACAAGCAATTCGAGAATGGACGGTTGGTCAAGCGATTTTACAAAGATTTCAGTGCCATAAAAATAAAGGCGAGTAATTTTATTTTGCGTTTTGTGCTTCTCGCGAAGTTACGCAATAATTAATTCCAGGCGTATATTTAGCTAATACCAACGGAGAGAGGAATATTAATGTTGTCAAGGAATCAATGCATTTTCACAGTATATAATCTTTAGATCCCTGCCCGAAATAAATATGCATCAGATACATGGAATCATTAATATAATTTGTTTTTGTAGAAGTTCATATCCTTATTATAAGTGTAAGCAAGTAAATAGTATGACGGCTTGATGTTCACAAGTAAAGAAGATTTTTTGAAACTTTCATTAATTTCGATGAATATGGCACCATACCTCAGTCAAACGTCAGACAAAATCAACAAAATTCATAATTTTTTTTACATTTTTTAGATTCCATGTCCCAAAATGACAATGATAATATTACACCAATACTATGAATTGGGGCTCTTAAAAATCGACTTTAACCTCCAAAGTCTTAAATTTCATTTAATTTCCCCCTATAATTAAAATAAAAGCATAAACTGAGGAGGTTCACCTTTAAAGAGTCTTTTTTTGAAAGCATTCACAGTATCGATGTTTCTAATCTCTATAGGCAAAGCATTCCATAGTGATATTGTAGATGGAAAGAATGAATTTTGTAATAAGTTTGTTTTACATTGAGGAATAGAAATATTGTTGAAATTGCGTAAATCATAATGGGTAGTTTGTGAAACATCAGGAGGTAATAGATTTAATAAATATTCTGGTGCGATACCATGTTTTATTTTATACATTAAACATAATTTTCTCTTTTCCCGTCTATAGGCTAGTGTTTCCCACCCTGTTTCGTAATAAAGAGACTTGCGAGAAGCATAAATAGGTAGGCATGTTACTCTTTGTAAAGGTTTGTTAAAATACGACGAGTAAGAAATTAAATTGGTTTGGTTTTCGTACTATCCTCACATATTTATCTTTAATTCATTCTATTTTTTCCCTTTTTTGGCAACAATATTACGAATTACTTTTTAAAAAGTCAGCAGAAAGTATATTTTGCACAAACTTTTAAGAGAGAATACTTGCATATTTTAAACAAGATATCATAAACTGTAGTAACTCATGCTTTTCATTGAATCATGAAATAAGATCTAGACATACCTGAAAGATTTCTGAGTTTGTCGGCTCCTGAATCAATTTTTTCATCATGACCTCCATTCCTACGGTCGCCATCTTGCCTCCAGGTCCCACGATGCTCACCTGGGGGTGACTTTGTTGAAGCCGAAAAAGACCCTCCCGTTTCAGGTTCTTCTGAAAACACTTTAGAATTCCTGTCGGACCACTTGTTGACAGAAATTTTCCCTCGTTGTCTTTAAATGCTAGACCTTGGAATTTTCTATCATCGCTTTGATGAATCTCTATTCCAAACGCAGTGTCTTTTCCGTGTGTTTGGGCCAAGGATCCGTCTTTACATAAGTATCGGTTATCGGGAGTTTTAATTTGATATTTACCACAGTAAAATTCCATCGTAAATAGAGCATGCGGACCCCAAGCCTTATCACCCCCAATCTGCACATTCTTAGAGTCGGCTAGTGCAAATTTCTTACTAAACATGGCAAAGAGTGTAACTTGTGGATGCATCGCAAAAGGGACAGTCCACAAAGACAGGTCTTCTTCCGTTGCCTTCTTTGCGAGACAGTCTATTTTTTCATCCATGCCAGCTAAAAATTGTTTCAGTTTCTTATTTTGGAATGCCCAGCGCGCGGACCCATCATTGGCGTACGTCAAAGAGAATTGTTGCTCTTCCCCGCGCTCTTTTGCATCACATGTTACATTACCAAGACGATCGACAGAGATGTAATTTCTGGAGTAACTTCGAATGTAAACAGTTTCATCCTCATGGAACTCAATCGTCCACATTTGTTTCTGGCGGAGGGCCGTTCCACTCGCATTGACCTTATTTCCATATCCATCCGCGGTGAGGTACTTTTCTTGTACGTTTATAAGACCGACCTTCCATTCGAAAACATTTTCAGAACTCATGTTTATAATGTTTCAGCTAAATTCAATGTCAACAATCGGTATTATGACGTCACCACACTTCACATTATAATGTATTATGACGTTTTGTGTCTGTGACGTCACTTTTTCAAGGAATCGTAAAACATGACTGTGTACATGTACATAACTTCCTTACAACATACAAAATTACATGCATTACTGTTTGTTTTGCTCTATTATAATAGAATGCTTCCATCACTGGAGGTAAAGTGGATTTTTAGTAATATTGAGGAGTAAATGAAAATTACATGTATTATTTGATTAATTTTTTTTTTAATGTTTTTCAGTGACATTTGTTTCATTTAAAACTGTTGCCAGCAAGTCAAAAATATGTACCATAGTAAAGCGTTATACTATCTTAAGGTCAAAATCTAGTAAATGACTTTAGACTATTTTTTTGGTGCTAGATCAATTATGACGTCATAATCAATTTCAACTTTCTTTTTCCCGTACTTTACGGCTTTAGCAGAATTATGTAGAAAATAGGGTATTTTCATGACATTCAATTTGAATTCATATGAAAAGTAAACCGGATACCTATATTAAATTTGATATTATTTTAAAGAAGAGGTCATGAACAAACAAATACCGTTTTCTGAGAGACTGTAGGCAACCTGGATACATTTTCTTTGTCGAATATATTAAAAACTCCCATATTCATGACTTGTTTTCTTAATTTTGCATTGAAAATGACAGTTTAAAATACAGTTTTTCATCTTATTTACCTACAAATTATGCCCCGAAACACCTTATTTGACCAACCTAAAGTTGTAAAGCATCAAAAAAGGAATTTGTCTCTCAAATTTGATAAATCTGTAGGCACCTTTCATTTACTAGATCTTGACCTTAATTCTATATATATGTGACACTTTAAATTTTGTAGATTTTCTCACCTATACATGTAACTTCCAGAAAAAGCCATTTCAAATGTTTACATTATTATGCATTTGGTAAATATCATGTTGTATCAAACAAAGAAATTAAAATGCACAGTCCCATAGCAAATGTTTGTGTGGGAGGGGGAGGGGTATTCACAAACTCGCAAATCCAAGTCCCTTCCTGCGTATTTCGGGCCTGATGTATCAACTATCAAGCAGGTATACAAGTAACCTGAAATACGCATCATTCAAATGATTTACAAGCTATCGATCAGATAAATATTGCCAGGATATAAACTTTTCCCCTCCTCTGAATCCCCCCCCCCCTCCCGGTTCTGTAATTAACAATCCACAGCGCCCCTTTTATATAAAATTTATGAGATTTTAAATGATCATTCCACAATCCGTGTTTGATTTATACATGTTATATTTGAATTAATTCATTCTACAATGAACCTTTCAAACTCTGTAATAAAATGCTCTCTCAATGTTTGCTCATTTCAACCAATAAAAACACTTGAAAGTCTGCCCACTTTGCTTCAGATAAAACTCTCGAGGTTAGCTAAGCGTTTAGTATCCCGCCATCTGTCAATGTATTTAACAGGAACTTTGGCCATATGCGACAAGTTCAGTATAAATCGATCTGCTTCTTCCGTGTGCTTATGATAAGGTGTTTTAATTTCAATTAATTTTATAGAAATATTTGTTAAAAATTCAACCAGTTAGATTTTATGCGCGATAATACGGCATTTCAAGAAGCCGCACTTGCTTAAAACGTGTATCAACCACAGAATAGAAGAAATAGCCCGAACGACAAGTGAGGTATGCATAAAATAAAATTTTAAAATGAGAACAAAGGTAACATTATATGTCTTTCATTGTTAAAAAGGTACAATTTAAATCTATGACATTTTTCCTTTACAGAAGTTTTCAATAAAATTTGACAATATTTCCAACGTTGTATTATTCATTCAGAAGATAACGGGTAAATATAATAATAAATAAATTAATTAATAAATAGATAGATAAATAAAATATATCATATGCAAAATCTACACAAAATACCTATCAAGTTTTTCTTAGTAAACTTTACACCAAAAAAAAAAAAAATTCTTTTTTGCAAGAGTCAATTTCATATTTCTATCCATTGTACTGTTGAGTTTATTTTTGTTTTGTAGATCCTACGAGATTAGCTTCGCCCTTTATGCAAATTATACCACGTTTCCCACTTTCGTTGATGCCCTGACATACTATACTAAACTAGACAGTGATTCCTTAAAGATATTCAGCGCAAATGCATAAAAAATTAACCCCCCCCCCTTCGAAATCACTTCTTATTCTTTCTTTTCAGGAAATTGTTTGCTTCATTCATTGAAGATGTATCAATGTTCAGTGATCACATAACTCTGGCAGATGTTTTACAAATTTCAATTTACTTTTTTATGAGCAACGTCCCTGAGAGCCTCTAATAGTAAATCTTGAAACAAAATCGAAGGATATCAGCTACGAGATGGTGGAAATAAAACTAAGCGAACCAGGGAAGGAGCAGTAACTCTAAAAATAATATTTTCAACAATCATCATGGTCATAGTTTATATATCAAATATCTATTTTAAAATTGTGCAGTGAACAATAATTCTGTTTTAATTTCATTTCGCAATCCGTCCATAGTTAACTTCGAAAAAAACTCCGAACACAGATATATCCTAATGCAGCATAAAAAATAATATTCAATTAAAAAAAGAGACTTCATTGTTTAGATTTTTATTAACAAACATTTAATTCCATTAACAAATAGAGTCAAACAAACAATGTAAATCACAAGTCATTTTAAGGGACTAACAATAAATTAAGGGGAACCATACAATTGTAAACACAAAACACCATGCAGTCAGTGTATAGAAAATCTCATTAGTTTTAAAACACTTAACACACATCAATATTTCAAGTAAACACTTTCAAACTTAAGATACAAAGTGAAACGAATCTTTTTTATGAGGCAAAGTAATGTACAGCATATTAGAGATGATCATTTACTTAATGCATTAATACTGAATCAAAAAATATACAAACTATAATTTACAATGTATATAAATGCAAATTTATAATATTCTTGAAAATAAATTACATGTACTATTTAAACATGACTGATGACTTCCAAATATCTGACTTATACAAATTCATGATCATTATTGCAGCAAATGGCAGTTCATACTATAAATAAATAACCAGTTGGTTGTTTAAGGAATAACCAATATACCTAAATCAGTGAAAACCAACTCTTCACCCCCCCCCCCCTCTGCACTGAATACATGGAAGAACATGCCCCTTGAAAGTGAATAGGGTAAACAAATAATTTATGGCTTCCATAAAACTACATCTTCACCAATTTCTTACATTAACAACATACTGCTAAGAAGAAGTCAAGAAGTCTGTAAAAACTATGCATTAAAGACACATACATTATATAAATGGTGCCTTTTTTGGAGGGTAACAGTTGAAATTGACACCCCAAGGAAAACCATTGTCAACTGACGCGTCAGCTGAGGTTGACAATGGTTTTCCGAGGGGTGTCAATTTCAACTGTTACCCTCCAAAACAGGCACCATTTATTTTATTATACTGAATGTCTTCTTGATTTACAAATGTACTATGTCAGCAATACAAATCGTCGATCGCCTTAATTTTGTTCACGTTTAGAAAGCTTTCAAACTCCCCGCTACTTCGAAAAAGATTTACTGACCTCTTTATTGTTTACTTGATACTCTACGAGTCCTTTAGCATCTAAAGTTTTATTATTTCTGCACCCGCAAGCATGTTTCGTCTGTCGTTTGTTGTTTTCAAGAAAGCTACATCGGACTCAAACTTTTATTGACGTCAAGTTTATTCCGGTTCTTTCAAACGCGCAACTGACGTTTTGAAAATTCTACGGTGAACCGTACGCGCATAATTTCCACGCATGCGGCATTACCGTTGTGTTACCCGTTGTCACGTGTGTTGCTAAGGCTGAGGGTAATAGAACAGTTTGTTAACTGCGTCTAAACCAATCAGATTTTAGTATTTAACATGAAAGTATAATTAATAAAAAAAGTTTAGCTGATAAGTACTTGTACATTAAAATGTTTAAGAGAAATAATACAAAATCTGGTATAATTTCAATATTAGTTACGGAGATAGTTTCAAGTGATACATGAATTTCTCTATTCTCTTCCTCTGTTGAGCATCTTTTTGCAAGTGTAACAGCTAAGGTTGTTTTTTTTAAAATCATTACCAATATTGTAATGTGGAAATGATACAATATTGTAGAGTACATGGAAAAACTTTCAAAAAGAGTCATTTTTATCATCTTTGTAATGTAACTTTGTTATCAATATTGTAATGTGGCATTGCTGTCAATATTGTTAGTAAAATTGTAAAGAATATGTTGAATATTGTGATTTGGAATTGTTAAAATGTTGTAGTTAATTTTCTAACCAATATTGTTACATGTAATTAACTTTCTAATCTTTATTGTGATGTGATATTGCTGTCAATATTGTTAAGATAGAATTTCTAGCAATAATCTAAATTACTAAATAATAGTTAACAATACTGTGATATTTGATATATGTTTTTTGATAACAAATATATATTTGAGGCCATGCATCTTTAAAACAATGTTTGCTTGCCCTCTCCTGAATCAGGATAAAAAATATTGGGTCAGTAGGTAGGAGGGAAAATCTTTTTTCCAGAAAATATCAACATGTGTAAAAATGTTTTAAAAAAATTAGTCAGGCCATTTTTTTTTGTTAACACTTAATTCTGTCATTTCTAAGAATTGCACCAATTAAAACTAATAAATAAATAAAAGCTATGTTTACATGTACATAAAAAGATAGTGTTCATCATTACAATACATATTCATACATTTCTGGCTCAAAAAAATTATACCTAAACAATGTGTCATGTTGCTTGTATAGTGCTTGTGCAAGAAATAAATTCAAATGAGTCTATTTCAATTACGGTACACTTATATACTATAAAAAATGAAAAAAAATTCTAAGCATAAGATACTTACATGTACAAATATTGCCAGGGATGTATGAACATAATCAATCAAGAAAATAATGTAACAATCAAATAGGACATGTAGGTTATAGATGCAAATTTCAAAATAAAAGAGAAAATTTTTTTTACTCTACCTTAACATGTACATGCTTACAAACGAAATAAAAGATAAGGTCAAAGTTCACAATAAGATAACTTGGCTTGGTCAAATCATACGGTCAAAGTTTAATGTTAAGATAACTATTTTTATCACCTCAATATAGAGAATATGAGCTGAACATATCATAAGGTCAAAGTTCACAATAAAATAACTATTATTATCACCTCAGTATAGAGAACATGAGTTGGTCATATCATAGGGTCAAAGTTCACAATAAGATAACTATTATACACCTCAGTATAGAGAACTGGAGCTGATCATATCATTGGATCAAAGTTCACTATGAGATATCTATAATTATCACCTCCACATGGAGAACTGTGGTTGGTCCTTTGAGTTTGAGGTAGCCTCTTCCTGGTCTGCCAGGACGTCGCCCGTCACCGCCGCGTGGATGAACGGGTCACTGTTGTAAGCGTACGCTGACTCAGGGCGACTGTCTGAAGCCTGGTCAAACAAAACAAAGGTTCAATATAGAAATAAATGGTAAATTAATAATGATGGGCAACTGTCAAATGAAAGATAGGTTAATAAGCTTAATAACAGTGTGCAAATGACAATTAATATTACATACTTTTAAAAGGGAAAAATAATAACTTTTTATTTTTTTTCTTGAAGTCATGATAAGACTTATTTATTTTGATAGAAAATAACATCTTTGGTTAGCTGCAGATCTGTAGCTTGCTGGCTTGAAAAATTGCGATGAATGACCACAGAGCTACAGAGTCACCCATATATTCACGGTTCTGGATTTACTTTTTCTAAACTGTTATCTTAACTGTACAAAAACTCAATTTCAAAGTACATATGTATTTCTTTGACCTCTATCAACTACTTTCATATTTGTTATCTGCACAAAGCTTGTTGGACCAAATTATCTTCCCCCCAAAATGACCAAGTAAATAGGCAAAAATTTCAATGGTCTCAATTTCAGGCCAATGAGGGCTATATATTTACAACAGTTAAAAGGGATGGTTTGTAAAGAAGATTTGATATTAAAAGAATAAGTTAAGAACACACAGTAAGTAATATTTTTAAATGACAGTTTGATAATTAGGGAGATAGAAAATGAGAATCGGCGCACTTTTTTGTGAACAATAAGGCAAAAAAAAAATTAATTTTTTGGTTCTCAGGCCCTCCCTCATCTCTTCCAAGGGTGCCTCACTGACCCTTTTTACTGCTAAATCAATAAAATAAAAACAACAAATCACCTCCCTCATCATTTTTTGAGGTTTTGTACAATGTAAAAAGCTGTCTCATCATGTTTTGGGGGCAATAAAAAGTAAAAAAAAAAAAAAAAAAAAAAGCCTCCCTCCCTCATCATATTTCTTGAAAAAAAGGCCTGAGAACCAAGGAATTAACTTTGCATGGCCTAAACATACACTTTTTCAATGGGTGGCACTGTAGCTCTCTGGTCTGTCAGTATATCATCTTTTCAGAGAGCTACAGATCTGCAGCTAATTTTTGGTCAAACTTTCAGATTTTTTTTTTCATCTTATTATATAATTTTTATAATTGTATTAGATCCTCAAATAAAACCATTATCTATGAATATTATGAGAACAGAATTTTTCATACAGATAATTAAAAACAGATGTATGTAAAATTCAATAAGGCCATTTAGAAAAAAAATTGTTTGGTTGCCCTGAACTTTACCAACAGACTAACCAAAAATTAGTCCTGACTAAAACCTTTTTTTACATTTGAGGACATGGGTTTTTCTTTTTTCCTCTTATCCTGTCAACAAACAAAGATGTTCCCATCTACCTACCTACCTACCAACCATATAATTTTACCCTGAGTTGAAAGAGGGCAAACAATTTAAACATTATTTTTAAAGATGGCCTAAATATACATGAATAAAATTGAATATTTAAAAAAAAGTAAATGGCCATAAAAAATTCAAGTTTATTGATACTAGATCTCTAAGCACTTGCCATTCTAATACTTCTTCTGGGCTGACTGTCATGTACAGCTGGGCCTCCTGGAACCTTTATAATGAAAATTAAAATTAATTAACAGATATTTCTCATCAATTCTTCATCTACAAAAGTAAATTCCAAAGAACCCATTTTTTTCCTATAGCCATAAAATTTTGACCCAAAGGAAAAAAAAATGATTTCACAGTATAAAGAATTTTTGAAGCAGAACAATCTAGTATAATTTTTTATATACCTTTTTAATGACACTTTTCTCAATGAGTTCCCATCTAGCTGTTCTTTCTAGTCCCAACGCAGCAAAGTGAGGCCAGACCTTGTCAGAAGCCGAGGCAAAGTCCTTTGGTGTTCTATATTAAACAGAAATATCTAAATGTCATATTTTTTTCTTTTTTGAAAAAAAAATTTGATTACTCTTTTGAGTTCTTTCCATCCACATCTCTAAAACACGAACATGTATATTCAATAAATATTTATTCATTTGGAATACTGTAACAATAAAAGTTTGTTTTTGTACTATGTATGAACAATTGTTATTATGGACTATCAATTAATTTGATAAAAAAAAAAGAACAGTGTAAATAAAAGGGTAATTTTTATCCCCTTTAGGGTATAAGTAATCATGGGCTTGTCTGCTCAGCTTTGTGTTGCCATTGTTTTCTTTTCTATCAATATTTTGAGTGGAAGAGAAACGAAAGCTTAGTAAATGTTTGTCAAGTTTGATTTGGTTGTTATTTTGAATATTATGCAATCTTATATCTTAATTCTACAAAATCATTACTTTAAACCAACTATTATTCAAGTCATATTTTATTCACTGTTTGTCCATTTAAAATCAATCTGGGATGATTAATTTTCATGAGTTTTGAAACATTTTCTACAAAAACAAAGCAAAATAAATGGTTCGCGTTGATTTATATTTGAAACTTAAAGTAGGTCACAAAACTCCCAAATATTTCTCGCACACTAATAAAAGTTTCTTTACAGTTGTCCTAGTTGTGTTGTTCTTGTAACTGTAGTGAGAGTCTAAAACATGGATTATTTTCCAACAGATTGTACCTGCCCTCTGAGTCGGGAATTTCTGGATTGGATCCGTTTTCTAAAAGCACCATGACAACCTAAAACAGAGCACCATGACAATCTGTAACAATAATCTCATGACGTTTCTCCACAAAATAAGCATGCAAAAAACATTTTGAGAGTATTGCATGAGAAATAATAGTTCACTATTGGTTTTTCAATCACAGAGGAACAATCTTAAGCAAACTTGATCTTTTTCTCTTCATAAACTAAAGACTCACATGTAATTTGTATATACAGTAAAACTTGGTTATAGCGAAGTCACTGGGACCTATGAAATTACTTTGCTATATCTGTATTTCATATTATCCATATAAGGAATTTGTTAAATTTTCATTAGATGGGGATGCAAGATATCTTTGCCATATCCCTAAATTCGCAACATCTGTGTTAGTACTATATGAGTTTTGCTGTATAGCGGATGATGTCCCATTCTCACATATTCACAAAATCAGGCCATTAACAGACAAAGGTAAGGAAACTTACAGGTCCGTGTTCCTGAAATGTGGCAGCATGAAGGGGGGTCCAGAGGGTTCCCTTGTTTTTAAAGTTAACATCTAAAAGTAAAGATATCCAGTGAAATTTTTTTGAGGTTATACCAAGTTTAATTTATTAATCAACTACATGTGACGTTCAGCAAAGAAAGGCTCAGAATAGATTTATTAAAAAAAAATAAGATCAAGTCAGTTTTTGATATGATATGACAACAACAAAAATATTTTTGCAAATGCAATGCATGCGCAAATTTAATTGCAAAAAATTTATCTACAGTAAAAATTTCCAGATTTACGGTATGAAGTGATCAGTTTAATTATTGAGGGTTAAAATAATATGTACATCAGTAAATACATGTATAATTACCAATACATATTAATATATTTAAAAAAATAATACATTAGACAAAACCCTTAGTATGCATTATATTTTTTATTTACTATCCATTTGCACTTTGGTTTTGACCCTTTTAGTAAAAATAACTTGTACACACAAAAGCTATGGTATGAAAATTTATCTTTATGGTTGAAACTTTCTCAATCATGTCAATTTCCTGTTAGATTTGTCATAAATCTGTCAAATATTACTCACATGTATATAGCATACTACCTTGTTTTTGCACAGAAATAAGATTGATGATTTTTGTGAATTATGAAGGGTTTTTTTTTCTTTAAATAAAAGGAGGACACTGCATGAACAGAGAAAATAAAATGGAATGACCTGCCTAAAACATTTACATTGTATTATGTTGAAAATCACAATGAATGAAGCCTTGTTTTATTACAGAAAAAAATCTTACCAACTCCTCTTGATAAAAGTTGCTGAACAATATCTCTCATTCCCCAAAAACATGCTGGAAAAAATTTCAGAGGTATCAAAACATTGTATCATAAAATGGAATGCGATTTCAGTATGAAATAAAAGTTCTACAGTATAAGGGTATAATATATACTTTCTTTGAGAGACCATCTGTCACCTTTTTGTTTTGATGGTTTAGGGACACTTACATATATACAGCTGACTCTGTAGAACATCTGGCCCTGATCCCTGTAGACGTATGTTCTCTGTTAGAAATTTCTCCACCAGCTATTAAAGAAAAGAAATAGTTTAATTAGGATTTAATTTCCATATTTAACACATTACATTTTTACAAGTTGAATGGTTTATTACTTATTTAATTTAAAATTAATGGGGTTTCAGCTAAAAGAGTTCAATTTTTAAATTTAAAACAATTTTTAAATTATTTTGATGTTTGAAAATCTGATTTTGAATATAACTTATACATGTATATTACATGTGTGCAGTCTTGTTCTTAGAACATTAAAGAAATGATCTTTTACTCTTAAATTTAAACAGATCAATGTATAAAAAAAATTAAGATACTTTGATGCATATATTTGAACAAAAATATACAGGAAATTAATAATTAAGGCTCACACTGTTTATTAAGATTTTCCCGCACTTTTGATATTCGTCACACTGTGACAGGATATCATTTTGATATCCTTTCACACTGTGACAGGATATCATTTTTATTCAATGAATAAATTACAGTATTTCACGGGTAAAAATGTAATAATACCTTGTTTTTGCACAGAAATAAGATTGATGATTTTTGTGAATTATGAAGGGGTTTTTTTTCTTTAAATAAAAGGAGGACACTGCATGAACAGAGAAAATAAATTGGAATGACCTGCCTAAAACATTTATTATGTTGAAAATCACAATGAATGAAGCCTTGTTTTATTACAGAAAAAAATCTTACCAACTCCTCTTGATAAAAGTTGCTGAACAATATCTCTCATTCCCCAAAAACATGCTGGAAAAAAAATCAGAGGTATTCAGAGGTATCAAAACATTATATCATGAATTGGAATGCGATTTCAGTATTAAATAAAAGTTCTACAGTATAAGGGTATAATATATACTTTCTTTGAGAGACCATCTGTCACCTTTTTGTTTTGATGGTTTAGGGACACTTACATATATACAGCTGACTCTGTAGAACATCTGGCCCTGATCCCTGTAGACGTATGTTCTCTGTTAGAAATTTCTCCACCAACTATTAAAGAAAAGAAATAGATTCATTAGGATTTAATTTCGATAGTTAACACATTACATTTTTACAAGTTGAATGGTTTATTTCTTATTTAATTTAAAATTAATGGGGTTTAAGCTAAAACAGTTCAATTTTGAAATTTAAAACAATTTTCAAATTATTTTGATGCTTGCAAATCTGAATTTGAATATGACATATACATGTATACATGTGTGCAGTCTTGTTCTTAGAACATTAAAGAAATGATCTATTGCACTTAAATTTAAACAAATCATGAATGTATAAAAAAATTAAGATACTTTGATGCATATATTTGACCAAAATATACAGGAAATTAATAAGGCTCACACCATTTATTAAGATCAACTACAAACTGTAACATACATGAAGGATATAAAAGGTATATGTCCACATTCCACAACATCTAGATGATTTAGACGATTTAGAATCTTATACAATTGTAGACTAATTGACTTGAAAACTGTCAAAATTTTCAATCTGCACTACATCTAGCTATAGTAAATCATTTCCAAATTCTTATGAATAGACCACAAAAGCTAAAGCACTCTTAAGGACAATTGCCAGATTTAGGTGTTTGCAGATGCAAATAAATAATAAACAATTTTGTTACAGGTGCTTCCTTGCATTAATGTTTCCAGCTAAATTAGGATTTAACTGTCAAAATTATATCTTTTTGCTCACAATATTTATCAATCTACTAAATAATTATTAATAATTTAAATACTGGTACTACCATGCTGCAAAAATAAGCAAATTTAATTGGAACTCTGCTAAAAGTTGATTGATTGTTATTGTTTAACACTGAGTCAGCAATATATCAGCCATATTTCTGCTGGAGAGAATCCAACAATATATGGTAAATGTACAAGATACAGTTAAAGCTCATATTTTTGAACCAAGAAAATTGATTCAAGATAATTCCAAGGATTGGAGATACCAAAGTTCGACTGTATATACATGTAATCAGAGGAAATGTCCTATGTGATTAAAGTACAGACAACATGTACATGATGTAAAATGAGGAATTTATAGGTACACAAAGAGAGCAAGGACTGGAAAAGTAAGGGTCTAGTTTGTAAAGACCTTAGAGAATATGGTCTACCAAATAGTCAATTTTGTGAAAAGTTTCACACAATTTGCACAAAGCTTATGAATTGAAGGTTGTGCTTTTGACATGGCACATGCAGTGATACACTGTATACTACACAAGTTCTAGACATACAACTGGTGAGGAGTGAATTCAGCTTTAAGTCCAAACACACCTGATAATCTCCCTTAGGCAATGTCCAGTGCTACAGAAAGAAAATAAGAACATTCTAAATACTTACAAGTTCTAGGGTAAAGGGAAAAAAGCCCCATACTCCCACCCCTATCTGGTTCCCTTTCAAATAAGTGTAAAAAATGATATCTGACAAAGCCACACTTAAAAATAACTTTTTCTTCTCCTGAACCAAAGATATAGTGAAGCCACTCTAAAAAATACCAGACCTGGTTACTAATCGCAACTCAGACAGAGGGGGATCTGACAATCTTACAAAATAAGTTGGGTATTAAATCATACCAGATCATCTCCCTGTTGTGCTAAAGTTGAAAGCTGTTCAAATGGCACTTGAGCCGTTCGTAAATGTGTTTGTAAATCTCTCAAGACGGTGAAATCTTCTGACATTTTTTTGTGTTGTCAATCACGCTCCGAGTTGTCTCTGTCAATCTTAGTCTTTAGAACGCTTTAAAAAAATAATTAAGTAGGTTGTTCTTAAAACCTTAAGGTTCGTAAGAAACATGTTTGAAGTTAAAAATTTTCTCATTTTCTGTATAATATCACGAGTCACGACTTATATATTGCAATAGCATTTTACACAAAAATGTAACACGAATCTTATTTCACCTTGAACATATTGAAACTTCGAATAACTTGACGGGACCATCATCGTCTCAAGCCACGGGTTTTGTGTCCATTCTATTTCCACAAACTTTGTGGAAATAGAATGGACACAAAACCCGTGGCTTGAGACGATGCGGGACCATTTGATAGACACTTCCTTGCACTTTTCACAATTTTTTTTATTTTATTGTACAAAAAATTTGAGAAAATATTAAATTCAAATCTGTATCTAAGCACCTAATATGTTTAACGGTGTGACCGTTGGGGCGAGCGCAGTTACGTACTATCATAAACCTACACATTTACTGCCTATCATTCAAGAAAAAGAAAGAAAAAAGAAAACAATAAAAAGAAATCACTTCCCAAGCATCGGGATCGAGATACCGAACTTCTCGGAAGTTTCCGACAAAATCGGAAATACCCGAACCGTTAAAGTGACGAAAGTATGACGTCAGATAAAAAGCTGTTGACTGAGGACGTAGACGATATTTTTATGGCATGGAGATTGCATTAAATCGTTGTTTGTAATTTTTTTAAAGTAAGTTGTTGCTATGTTTTTGCCACCATGTTGCTATGCACCGCAAAGGATTAATGGGAGTTTGGAATTTTTTCAGGTGGACTCATAAAAATATCTTGGAACAATGTGCAGATTTCAACCCGAATTTCCTCCGTTCGTACACGTTAGTCTATTGAGCTCGCTCGCCTCGCTGCGCTCGCTAATATGTTTTACGGTGTGACCGTTGGGGCGAGCGCAGTTGTACCATCAAAAACACTTGAGATCAGCCACTTCGAACGTCAAGCCGCACGAGATTTCTCGACTAGCTGTGACGTCATACGACGTCACAAAGCTCGTCGGAGCTTACGGAGAAAGCCGAGCGTCTGTTTGAAACTATAGAACTAGTGCAATTTTTGTCGAAAAACATTGCAGAGTTATTTCTTGTTTCTTTGAAAGATTTCTACAAACTGAAAGTCTGATATATGCTTTACGTTATTATTTATTTATTTATTCGGCAATATTCGCGCAAAGGACATTGGGTAGTGCAGGAATTCTGGGAATGTTGCACAGAGAAATTTGGCTGACGTATGTACAGATTTCAATCCGAATTTCCTCTGTTCTTACACGTTAGTCTATTGAGCTCGCTTCGCGAGCGTCGCTTCGCGACGCTCGCTGCGCTCGCTATAATGAGTATATTCAAAATGCCTCGAAAACACATTAATACACAAAATACATTATCCTGAAACCAAGCCGCTGGCGGCGGATTTAGAGGGATCGAGGTACAGGGGGGGGGGGGGGGGGGGTCCTCCTTTTGTGTCCAAAAAATATACGAAGATTTAATATATATCAATTTTATCCGGCCCAAAACTGGTCCGACCCTCCTTTTCAAGATTCCTGGATCCGCCACTACAAGCGGCTATGCATTAATTGTGACATGGTCTTTCTTTGGGTACATGTACATATGTATGTCAACTTACTTGACTTTCACCTTAATTAGAGTTTGATTAATTTCACTTGTGCAAGAAGTTAGACTACATATTGTTTTTGTTTCGTCTAGGTCTGATCCATACATAGCTGGCTCACAGCGAAGGAGTGTGGCTGGTCAACAGGGGGATACTCACTCCTCATAGTCACCTGACCCCACTAAGCTCTGTAATTTCCAGGCCGGGTCCGTGTTTTATGTCCTATTTATGGAGCGCCGTTTTAATATTTTTAAGCTATTTTCTGATTACAAAAAAATCATTTTGTGATATCAGAAATTCGATTTTTTGATATCAAAAAATCATTTTCTGATATTTTTTTTATATCAAGAATTCGAATTATTGATATCAAGAACTTCTTTTTTGATATCAGAAAATACCTCAAAATATTAAAACGGCGCTTTATACCTAATCACTTATTTGTATTGTTTATAGAATTTTTTATCACTGTTCATTTCAATCATCTTTTAATTGTTTCATTAGTTTTTTTCATAACTTAAATGCTGATCGGAGTATACTAGTAAATAATCGAGTAGTAAAAAAAAATATGACAGAAAAAATTGCAGAGCAGGCAGGTACATGTAGGTAAATTTTGGGATATTGGTAAAATAATGGGAAAAAAAATTAACCGCCTGTTCTGTAAGAACTTTTACCAATGTTGCTTCAAACAAATTAAATTTCATTTATTATAAAAAAAAAGTTATCTACCTTAAGATAATAATAAGGTCAGATTTGTTGATACATATTAAAAAATAATCAAATGTATTTCGTGTATTACGATAAACTACGAGACTGTTTCTATTTATTTTCTTTATTGTTATTCTCAGAGGTCACTCATTTTTTTTTGTCCTGTATTATCGAATCTATATACACTGCTTGAACTTTATGGGGCGCCGTTTTGGTATTTACTGCCAAAAAGTGATATCACCTATTCGAATAGGTGATATCACCTATTCATTTCCAATAGGTGATATCAATTATTAGAATGGGTGATACTAGTATCACCTATTCGAATAATCGATGTCACCTTTTCTAATAGGCCTAGGTGATATCACCTATTGAAAATGAATAGGTGATATCACCAATTCTAATAGGTGATATCACCTATTCGAATAAGTTATATCACCTACTCGAATAGGTGATATCACTTTTTGCCAGTAAATACCAAAACGGCGCCCCAAAGACCTCTGGTTATTAAAAGTGTTTATTATATGATTGAATAATTTCCATCTCTCTGATTGGCTGAGATCCAACTATGTTAGAAAAATACTACGTTGTATTGACCTGCACGTGACGTTCCAGGTGAATACAAGGATTTATTTCCTCTACATTGATATAAAAATAGATCGGGAAATTCCAAACTGATACAAATTGTTTTTGAAAGCTATTTAAACGACTATGACTTTTTTCATGTGAACAAAACATAAGCGAATACATGTATTTTCTGGTAAGGGTGGTAAAAGAGGATGCAGGGATACCCCTCCAACACTTTATTGAATAACAATTTTTACTTTTTGGCAATCAGTTTTCCCTGATAATACTCCTTCCTTTCAAAATCTAGAAGTCTAAAAAAGACTGACATTATATTTTTTTCATGGCAACTAAAATTGATAAAAAAAATTTCAAATTGATACAACTGGTAAGGCTTATTTACATTTTAATTCTGCTTCTCTTTTGTATTTGGCTAGGACTTAATTAAATGCAAACAAGTAATGGGCTTTATCATTTTATCGGTAAATCCTATAATAAAACGATTACTGCTGTTTTTTCGGTCAATACAATGATTTAGCCATCCTCGAAGTACAATATTCACCTCGCCCTTCGGGCTCGGTGAATATTGTACTTCTCAGATGGCTAAATCATTGTATTGAATAATTGTATATTATAAATAGAGGTTTAGTTACAAGTGACTAACAACGTGTACGCGAAACTTTGAAGTACACGGTATATTTGACATCAACGTCAATAATATGATTTAGTTATACGTACACGTGAACGAATGCAAATTTCATGATTTGAGAGTACAGTAAAATAATTGAACGGCATTGCATTTATTATTTTTAATTTACACAAATCAAAAATGGAATTTATACGTATTCTAGTCATACATATATATATATATCATAAACAATGAAAAATTATCATACGTATTGTCATTTCACTGCATTGAAGCGCTTTAAATATTTTGTTTCTTAGTATATCTACAGGACAAGCTTTTAATTCTGCATCACTTTAAAAATGGAAGCAGTCATAAAAATATTGAATTGACGACAAAAATAAAAAAAGACCACATTTTGTACTTTGTGAAGGAGGGGGGCATCCCATCAGAAAACCTTTTGAAAACAATAAAATATAAGGGCTCAATCATTATAACGCCTAGAAAGGAGGCATGGAATAATATTTAGTACATCAATACATTTTAAAAACCAAAATACAAGTCAGACACCACCACCACCCTTTTTTTTTTTAAACACGGGTTTTGCCCTACATCTTTACAAGTGCTAGCACAAAAGGAAAAGAATAGTTAATGAAATACAATCTCCACAAGCACTTGACATAACACATACTACCTATAACTTATTAGGCGAGGGGTTTTATTTTTGTTACGTACGTCACTAGTGCCTGTGGGTGTTATTTTATAGAAAATATTTTATTTGAAGAAAAAAAAGAATATAGAGGTGTTAAAATAGGTTTTAATAAAAAATAATATTAAAGGAAACAAGATCACCGCCAAAAATTTTTATTTGGTGCATTGGCAGGGTCTTCTTCAAATGAATCCTGCATGCAATATTAATAAAAAAAATGCTGCTTGGTATCAGTTTAACTTTTCGTTGATTAAAATATAAATACATGTATTATACGTTCTAAACAGAGCTCTGCGTTCTAAACTTGTAGCTACACGTCGGATTTGACGTCATGATTTCGAAGAACACAACAATTGATGTTGTCACCCGTACAATTTCGTCGCAAAACGTGTAACAACTGCGAATTACGTGTACGAACAGAATAGAACAGAGCATTTTATTTCTAATTTAGAGCCCATAACAGACAAGTAGGAGGTTGTAACAGTGCGAAATGAATTATTATTTTTTTTTGAAGATTCATGAGGTTATGAACTGCGACACTTCACGCCGGTGTAAAGACGAATAATGACCCCCATAGAAAAATGACCCCTTTAAAGTGATACAAAATATACACTCTTTGATATCTTTTTTACAGCGAAACTAATTTTTACATTTTCTGTAACCAGAAAAATACAAAAAGTCGTATGAAATAATTAAGAGATTCACGTAGTCTTTCAATGCTAAAATTGTGTTTGAAAAAAGATTCTTTAATTGTCAAGTAAATAAAATTTCTTTTTAATTTTCCTCCTTATAATGTTTTTCTTAAAGAATGATATTCCACTACTTTTAGGAATCAAACCATGCAAAAATCAGGTTTGAATACTCTTTAATAGGAAAAATTAAACTTTTAGTTTGTTTAAGTTTGGCAAATCCTATTTGACAATGAAAGAGGAGGAAATTTTTATCCCTCCCCAAAAAAGAACAAAAAAAAAAAAAACAATAAATGTAAAGCAAAAATATAAATAAAACATTTTACTTTTCAATAATTCTGAGAGAGGCTCTAGAAAAAATATTGAAATGAAGTTAAGCCTTCACACAAGTACTATCATATCATAATTTACTTCACCATGATTAAAGCACACTTTAAATGTTGGTGGAGGTATACTTGAAAGTATTGTGGCAACGTAACAATTAAAAATTAGTAGAATAGTAGATTATTTTTAGCTTATTTTTGATTCCTTCTTATAGAAAAATAAAGGTAGAGTGTTTTTTTTTGCTTTTGTTCAATATCGACTTCCTCTTAAATAAGAAAGGGGATGGGGTAAGTATAAGACCTAAAAATATGCTCTGTAAAGCTATGGGCTAGTGTAAAATACACAGTCATTCTAATACAAAAACTATACATGTAGACATAAACTTTTGATTTAGCACACAGTATCCATTACATTTCTTTTAACGTAGAACCTACTTCGTATGGCATCATAACTGGTAATTGTGTTAAACCTGTGCTAACCCATTAAGACGTCATAATTAATTCAATGCCACTTTTTCCCGTACTTGACAGCTTCAATAAAAATGGTATAAAATACTGCATTTTGAAATTCACAGAATTCAATCATGCCAATTAACATAATCTTAATTCAATTCATATATTTTTTGGTTTATAATGCTTAATGGCAATATATTTCTGGAATAAGAAAAAAATATGGAGGCACCTTTTATTTACTAGATCTAGACCTGAAGTTGACAAACCCAAGGCTATCTAGTGTAATGAAATTACAATGTACAGCTCAACAAACTTTTTAAGCACACATGGTTTTTCGCACAAATTAAGGTCACATTGATATGATATTATATTGTGTATCGAGACAACAAAATACATTTTAAAAGTATTTTGTTTACATAATTTGAGTTTTATTTCATCTACTGGAACATAATTCAGACAAATCAATTGTTTGAACATTGATATATTTATGGCTGAAAAATAACAACTATTCTCATTTGAATTTTTGTAGTTGCTTGCCAATCGTAACTGTCATTTTATCCGTTCTTTTGAAAACAATAGCTCTTGGCAGAAACGTAGACATGGGTACAGTATAGCTACTGTAACTTTAATTTTCTGAACATTTTGACTCTTTAACTCGGGGTGGAAATAGAATTTTTCATCTGTTTGACTGCTTTCTATGTTAATAAGGTGGGATTTTTAAGAGTCAACTTCTAAAATCTAGAATTATGAAAGATTCATCCCACTGCAAAATTTTAACGTTTCAAACCGTAAATGCAGAAGAATTTTCTTTTTCATAGAAGGAATTTAGTATTTAAAAAAATAAACAATACTTCATTATCCTACCCTTTAGTGTGGTTTCATGTTGCAATATTATCGCTTTTCGGCGCTATATTTCGACGAAACAAAGAGGAGTATGGTAAATGAGAAAAGATTTTTTTTAAATACTCACCTTTAAGAAGAAAATTTAAAAATTTCAACTACATGGGATCAAGGAAAGCTCGTTTTGTACAATTTGTAAAAACCTATCGTAGAATCGTATAGTCGAAATATCCTACCATTTATTTATAAATTTTCCTTTAAAACATCCACATTGGAAACTTAAGATAATGATTTTAAAAGGCATTTATGCTTGAGATTATATATGTAATATAACGAAGGGTTATGCCATTGTACTGCAGTTCCAAAATGGTAATTTTTATTACAACAATGTGGCCTTAATTTGTGCGAAAAACCATGTGAGCTTCAAAAGTTTGTTGAGCTGTACATACAACTTTCGTAATAATTTGAATGGTATGTAACCATTTTGAAGGAATGCATAAATCGTAAGAAATCTTTAGTTGCCAGCTATATAGTGTAATATCTTGATGAAATGTGTCTAAGTCAAAGATGTACGTGTTGTAGTTCGTTTGATCGTGTGTACATTTTTGTGATATCTATAATGAAATGATGTGCATTCCTTTTAACAATTATTTGTTACCTATTCATATTCTTAGTGTTTGATTACAATTTTTCTATTAATTAAATATGATCTTTTTAAAGTAAAAGTACAATTTCTGATAAATATTTAATCTGAAAGTAACCCCAAACAGTCATTTAACTATTAAATCCCTTGTATGTGCAAAAAGATCAAGAATATGAGTATCGGTATATAGCCTATCTTTCATTAGTTAGAGGGGAAAGGTATGGATTTTAATCATTTTTTTGTAATCATTTGGCTATGTTCTTCATCATATCGAAGATTGAAAACATAGTGACAAAGACTTCTAAAAAATATTTACAAATATATGGTGAATAATTAACTAAAAATAATAGAGTTCATTTGACTATTTTTAGCTCACCTGAGCCGAAGGCTCAAGTGAGCTTTTCTGATCACATTTTGTCCGGCGTCCGTCTGTCCGTCTGTCCGTCTGTCTGTCTGTCTGTCCGTCTGTCCGTCTGTCCGTAAACTTTTCACATTTTCGACTTCTTCTCAAGAACCACTGGGCCAATTTCAACCAAACTTGGCACAAAGCATCCTTGGGTGAAGGGGATTCAAGTTTGTTCAAATGAAGGGCCACGCCCTTTTCCAAGGGGAGATAATCATGAATTTGTTAAAAATTAAT
>PRKT01000104.1:994323-1037398 GCA_003671525.1 Saccostrea glomerata | reverse complement strand
ATTGTTTAATATTATTTAGTTAAAAAAGTTTATAAACGACGATGTTTGAAGAAGTATTTTTGTGATTTTTCATATTCCCTTTATGACAAGTACCTCTAAAAATATTTGAAAATGTGAAGTCGCAGTATGTAAATACCATACCAAGTTTCACAGCCTGTTGTATATTAAAAAACAAGGAAACATATCATGATATCTTTACTGATTGATAAGCAAGTACTAATTTATCATTTTGAAAAGTTGGAAAATCTTGTGACAAAGACTTTTCCGACATAAATTCTACCTTAATTCTTGTTTTACTCCACCCTTTTACTCAGTTCTGAGTATATTTTTCAGAGAATTTAATATGAAAATCAGAACAAACATTTTCATTGTTGTAGCGTCTTCTTTATAATGTATATTAATATGAAAAGTTATTGAAGACCATTTCTTTTTATGTCCCCGTAATCGAAGATTCGGGGGTATATAGTTTTATCATGTTCGTCTGTATGTCCGTCTGTCTATCTGGCGGTTTGTTTGTCCGCAAAAACCTTAACCTTTACCATAACTTTTCATTTAGTGGAGCTATGACTTTCATATTTAATATGCATATTCCTTGTGAAAAGACCTTACTTTGGGTACCACCAAATTTGACCTTTTGACCTTTACCTTGGAGTTTGTCCCATTTTACACAAAAATGCAAAAAATTTTCTTTGGCCATAACTTTTAAACAGTAGATACTAATACTCTCATACCTCAAATACATGTATGTAGTTTTTTGGCATTACCTTTCATTGGATACTAAAAACCTTGACCTTTTGACCTTGACCTTCGAGTTTTCCGTACTTATGATTTTTTTTTTACCTTGGCCATAACTTTTGAACAGTAAGGGCTAGGGTATTCATACTTCACATATGTAATCCTTGTTCCATTAAACATTTTCTTAAGAAATCATCAACTTTGACCCTTGAGTTTGACCTACCTTTCAAAAACTTATCCTCAGCCATTACTTTTGAACAAGTGGTTCTAGAGCTTTCCTATTTTGCAGTTGTATTTCTTGTGAGAAGACTCTACTTTGGGTAACAATATATTTAAATTGCATTTAAGAAAAGTTTAATCTTCGCTATGTTGCCATACAGGGGCATAGCTGTTTCACAAACACATCTTTTTATATTTGAGGATTTGCGGATAAGAGATGGATACCTCAAAGCGTAACAGACGGACGGACGGACATCCCGATCACTATATACCCTCCCGCTTTTCAAGCAGAGGATATAATAATATACAATACTGCTGATTTTTTCTGTCAGTTCGATGATTTCCACCATCAAAAAACAATGTTTACCTAACCCTTAAGGCTTGATAAATCTTTTACTCCTTTAGATTCTGAATCATTGCATTTACCTTAAAATATAGCTATAATTGTATAATGTTATGAGAACAACATATCATCAGTTTATTCCCAATAAGCTCAGGTGAGCATTTTGGCCAATATGCTTCTTTATCCAATTTTTTTTTGCCCCCTTAAAATTTTAGCTTTAATCTACAGGGGGTCATATTTCTACGGGGGTCATTTTTCTTCACGTGGGTTCTGCAATTTTTTTAGGGAAGTGACACTTTTTCTACGGGCAAAAGGGTCATTTTTCTACGTCGAATAATGACCGGGGGTCTTTTTTCGCTGTCGAAAAATGACCCCGGTCATTATTCGATGGGGGTCATTATTCGTCTTTACACCGGAATATTTCATATGCCGGCGTGAAGCGTTGTAGTTCATACACCTTATGAATCTTCAAAAAGTTAAATTCATTTCTTATATTTACATTATTTTTCTGATGACTTGCCATAGATTTACGCCATTCAACTATCATTTTTAAAGCAAAACAGTGTGCACTATATTTTTTGACGACAAGAGCGGTATTATGACATAACAATGGAGATATTCATGCCTACATAATGTAGTTCATGAGAAAAATGAACTGCATTTTCTTTCGTAAAGAATCATTGGGGGAAATTCATTGGAAATGTAAATATTTCAAAATTTATCACAGATACTTAAGGTTACTTTTATAAACATCAATCACCAAAATATAAAAATGCATGTACCTTTGTCTCTTTGTTCTGGGATGGTGTTTCGTAACTGTCTATATCGGTCGAGATCATGTTGGTTTCAGTTATACATATCTGTAGGTATAGAAGATGCCATAATACACTCATTCTCAATTTATAGCGCCAAATCGATCTTGGGAAAAGTAAAAAAAAAATGTGAACTGAAACTAACACTTTTATATGTCATTTGAAACATGAAGGTGTATAGTTATTAAAAATCTCAATATGACTTACATACTTCATGCTGTGTTCTGTTGACCTCCTTGAATGACTTGTTAAAATAAAAAAAATATTTCAATGAAATGAAAATTATGTCTGTTTCGTTTTTACTAATAACTGAATCAAAGACTGTGTACTCCACCTCCCTTTTACAAATGTGCTTAAAGGGTTGAATTGAAAATTCAAACTATGATTTATAGAGGAAACATTTAATTTATTAACACCCCCCCCCCTTTCCACCATTTAATCTGTTGATTATTTCAAATGCTTAATAGCTTGTGAAAGCTTTATCGATAAATCTAAAAAACATAACAAAGTTACCCCCATCCCCCTTAAAAAGTTTGTCAATAATTCCAGTTGCATGTTACATGTACTCTATAGAGTAATATACATTCTACGTACAGCTGACATTAATTGAATTTTTAATACCATTGAAACATCTATAGACGCATGCAACAGTTTAAATGGGGAATTTTAGGTTCTTTATCTAACGCACGTATTTTTTGCAAAGCAACAGCAGTGGAAATGTATTCAATTTCGACCAGTTTCTTGGCACCCAACATCCACAGTCTTTTTTTTTACCTGATGTGGTGCCCCCTACCCTCCCCTCTAAATGCAGCGCCTATTCTCTGGAGCTTTATTTCCTACGAATAATGATATTTTCTCCTTCATATCAAAATGTTTAGTTCGGTATACGATTTAGGTGTATATAAACATTTCTTAAGTTGACGATACACTATCAGTTCAAACAATCAGCAAAATACAAACTTTAAAAACAAACAGTTTTGTTTCAGATTTACGTTACGAATGGTGACGTAAATGCATTGCACTTAAAACTGTGCAATATGGAAATATTCCATAATTAAACCACAATTCTACTTGTGAATAACATTATGTCGATTCAATTTTTAGAATCACACGGATGCAAAAGATATTACGTAAAAAAAAATTCACCGTTGCATGCGCACTTCCATTTGCATCTCTGCACTTTTGTTTCAGAAAAATGCCAAATGTTGTGATAGGGAAATCGTGTATTTCTTCTTCATTTTCTTAGGTTTTAATTTATAAAGATTCACTCGCAAGTCTGTCCACACAGCTGTAGTATTTAATTTTAATTTACTTTTTAAAACATAGTAACGTAATCTATGGGTAACGTATATATCGGAAACGTAAATATGGGTAACCTAAATATCGGTAACGTAAGTATTTTTCTCAGCTTTATCGCATCTTTTCATGTTGTTGTTTAATTATTCCTTTGTTAATTCAAGGCATATTCTAGTACTTGAGTGTTAGGCAATTTGATCAATATGTCATGTTGTAAATTTTGAATTTACCGGGTGGCAGTAAATACAAAATTTACAACATGACAACGTTGTCATGTTGTAAATTTTGTATTTACTGCCACCCGGTAAATTCAAAATTTACAACATGACAAATAGGAAACAGTGTTGTTCTCTTACTTAATTTTGTGAATAAATACTAACACGTAAATATCAATTGATTTTTTAACCATTGGACTCATAAGAAAAGGGGGGCTATGTTTGATAAATAAAGATAAATAGTGTCTTTTTAACCATTCCATATAATAGAGGAAATGTTCATGATGTTAAAAAGTTACAACTTAATCCTATTGATTCATTTCAGCAAACTTTCAAGTCCTTTTAAATTTCCAAATGGAAAAGGAGAGTTTTGCGGCGACACCAACATTTGCTAAACACATATTTTGAAAAATTTGTGACACGCATATGTGTGAAGGGTGTGATATTTAGAACAATCTTACTAAGAAATAAATCTGTGATTGATTTCAAGCTAAGCTTCTTTTTGGTATAAAATATAAACCACACAGTAAGCATACATGGTATAAGTGATAAAGTTAATAACACTATGTTCATGATTTCACAATTATAACCATCTATTTTTCATGTGATTCGATAACTGTTAATGTGGTAAACATTAACTACGTCTTTTCAAATCGACGAATCGTGTAATAGATGTATATTTTTTTTTCACCGTTTAGATGGGAAGTGCCCATGTGACAAACAAGACAATGTCATTTTAATCATGTATCGGATTCACAAATTAGACGGGAATTTTTCACGAAGTATGTTTTCTGTATCCCCATGTGAGTGAGAGCCTTCCGTTGACTAAATAACATAAAATCACTCGTCTGCTTTCGAAGTCATGTTGACTTTCAAATAAAACTATAAACTTACAAAAGTCTTTTTAATCCAAAACACATTGGGTAATTGTGTTATAGACCTTGTCCTTTTTTGTACATAAAATTGAAAACTCCTAATATCAGGCCTCTGATTATAGATCATAATTTGAATAAACCTGACTCTACAACAGATGAGGATGCATCCATATATGAGCAATCATTGCAACGGCTCCCAGCGATAAATATTTGCAAATTAAAGTAGATCATCAAACTCACGGATATTTCTCGCGGGCGAAGTTTTGGGTATGTACAGTATAATTTAAGGCTTTGAGGTCTTAGATATTTAGGATATGCAGAAAGTAGCCAATTAACCCCCGTTAAAGTAAAAGAATATATATATTTTTTCTTTTCATCTTGTTTTAAGATTAACATTAATGCTATTAGCAATTTATTATGTTGTTTAGCTTCTCTATATGATTGGAACAAAATCTCAAGAAGGACGTTTAACATGTTAAAAACAAACAGTGATATTCACATCAGACAAATTTTGTTTTAGTATCACGGTAATAATGACGTTTTTTTAGACGTGTTAAACTGTATCGAATAATCCCAGACATTTTTTAGTGATGTTTGTATTTAAACGTGTTTATTTAAGGAATAACTGTCTTATTTTTCGATTCCATGATGACTGTGATCAATCGATTGGCTTGCGTGATAATTTTATGCATATAGCGTTTATGCATAAAATTATCACGTAAGCCAATCGATTGATCACAGTCATCATGGAATCGAAAAATAAGACAGTTATTCCATATATTTACATGCTCTTGATTCCACCAATCCACGTGCTACAAGACCCGTCTCTTGTCTCTATTTGTCCCGTCCTGCACGTGATTTTTTTTAAATTAAATTCGAACAACTAAAATTGACATACATGTAGAATTCCCCTTATAATACCAACGTACACTCAATTAACACAATGCAGGAGAAGAAAAATTACTAAAGGATGCATTGCTAAATTGAAAATCATTTTATTGATTTTCTTTATTAAATCATCGTATCTTATGCAATAACACAAAGTGAAAAGTTCAACAATTAAAATGAATGTAGAAATTGCTAGGTATCCCTTAACAACAATGTTACATTTCTGTTTAGAGCTTGTTTCATCTCTTTAACAACAATGTCACATTTCTTTTCAGAGCTTTTGTTCTGATTTCTTTTAACAACCAAGTTTATTTTCGAACAGCATGGATTTTCAAGGACAATGACAACTGATGATTTTGAATTCCTCTCCAACACAAAGTGCTGTGACTGGAAGAAGTTGTTTTTGGGGTAACTTGCACTGTCTTGACATTGGGCGTGAGCAGGAATTCGTAAAATGGCGTTCACAATCACCTAAGGGAGACCACTCTGTCCATTTCCCCTGCACTACAAAATAGATAAATACTAAAATAGTTATTTTACCTCCGCTTATGTAACATTGTAGCAATCTCCTTAATTTTTTTAAATAAAAAAAAATCCGTTTTGTGGGTGTAGATGATGCCATATGATTTAAAAAAAAATAGATCTTGAAAAAATCAATGAATTCAAGTAATATGTAAAATAATAAATTTATAATACCAAAAGTTTTGTCTCATTTACAACAAAAAAACTTCATGATCATTTAGCCCTTTTCGCTTGATATACTTGATATATAGAAAAATCAATAGAAATAATGCTAAATAAAACTAAATTAACAGATATTGAACATTTATTTAAGATATTTTTCCACAATAATACATTTACTATATACATGTATATATGTAAGACGAAAGAAAATATAATTCTGATCACAATCAAAAATGATCTTGCAATGTTATTTGTTAAAAAAAATTGTGATAATTTTTACCATCGTTGTCTATTATGTCGACTAATTTTGATCGAACGAGGGAGACAACTCCGTTTGATATTCTTTTCAGCGTCAGCAGATGGCGCTCTATTCCCTCAATAACTGCGTCGTCCTTTGGTCGTGCATACATTAAAGCAGTTCCGGATTCGTTTGGTTCGAACACAACGTTCGGTGGCACAACTTCCCAGTCCAAGAAAAATTCTGTAATGTTCAAAGGAAAATGAAAGGTGAATTAAGAACAATCTATTGATATTTAATCTAACTTCATTTACGACTTCTAGTTCCCCAAAGCCCACGTGCCACATTACTTATTTTAGTCATTTTAGCTGCAATTTTTTATTAGAACATTTTAAGATTTTTTTTCGCGCTTTATACTTTTGAAAACTGTTATTTTTGATTGCGATACAGTAAAATAAAACACAGAGCGCCACGGGCTCAATAAGTATAATTCGTTACATTCTCACGACTGTAGATGCTCTTTGTATGTACAATTTTCAAAACGAGGTAGATCGTTGACAAACAAGATGATGAAACAAGAATATAAGCAGTCTCGTTTAAAGTCATAACTCGTACTCGTAAGTTCTTTGGTCTTTAAATGACCTTGTCAGTAAATACAATTTATCATTGAGTCAAATGCTGACTGACGTTTTTTATACAAATTTATAGTTCATTATTTATACACTGAATTAACGACTGATTTTTCAGTTATTTCCTGACGATGACATGGATCACACGGCGGGTGTGACCGGTCGGTAGGGGATGCTCACTCCTCCATGGTACCTGATCCCACCTCTTATGTCTCGGAGTTCCGTGTCTCTGCTCCTCTTATTTCATATTGTTTATTGGATTTGAGCTTGATTGCTGTTCGTTATCCCCATATATTTCATTCATTATAAATTTGATTTCCTGCACGCAAAGTAAGTATCAATTCCTTTCTTTGCGATACTGGAGCAAATACTTTAACCACTGAGTGTTGTAAAACCAGACAGTTTTAACATAAGATTTCAATCTTCGCGTAATAAACAAACTTCATATCATATCTGAATTATCTGATAAATTCTGCATTTGAATAGTTTAAAAAAAAACAATCCTTAAAATTTCTCTCGTGCACAATTTTATCTTTTTTAAAGAAACCAAATCTATTTCTTGTCTATTTCAGGCACATCTTAAAAACACTTAAAGTCAATACTTAAGTACTAAATTGTTAATTACTTGTAATATTCTATAACCTTTGAATAATAATAAAAAAGTTCAACTGAAAATTGTATACTGACGTAATTTTTTTTATTCAAAACTATTTACTTAGAATTTTTAGGGCAAACAAATTTTGAACTTAAACTTTATAATTCAACTTTACTGTGTTTTTCGAAGAACATAAAGAATGGGTGCATGAATTATCGTATTTTTAGTAATAAAGGTAAAACATTGACCTTGATAAACTGAATAAACTTACCAGCTGTAAAATCAGGTAATGAGTATTGAGTTCGATATGGCGTCTTCTTATGACGAATAAGGAACCTTATAGGTCCACCAATTTCCAAAATTTGTCTTGCTTTCCCTGTGTGTGAGGCAAAAAGTCTTTTATAAAAACGTAATAAAATACCGAGGAATAAAATAAATCGAGATAACGAACAGTATTCAAGCTCTAGAGTCCATGAAACAAAATCAAAATAGGAGCAGAGCAAACACGGACATCAAAAACATCAGGTGGGATGAGGTGTCATATGCCTATTTTGAAAATTTTATATACTAGATGTTTTGTGACGATAGGAAAAGGTACATTTTTAAAAAAAAATTAAATGCACACGGTGATTGTGACCGGTCTGTATGCTCACACCTCTATGGCATCTGATCCGCCTCTGATGCTTTCGAGGTCCGCGTTTGTTCTGGTACTGATTTGAATTGTTTGAATGCATTTTTGAGCTTGTCTCCAAACATTTCATGTAATAGGTGAAATAATTGGTATTGGTCTAAGTCGCCAGAGTAAATATGAGTATTCTTTTAAGATTTATTATCAAAGACGATATAACAAAAATTTTCTTTAAAATGTTGATCGAAATTAAAGCTAAAGTAAGGATTCCTAAACGTCTTTTCCCTTGTGTTTTTAAATTTGAACTTATTTGCTCTCAGATTGATCTTTCACTTTCATGTCAATCTTTGTGCTTATGAACTTAAAAAAAATGATGATATTATTCAAAGTTCTTTTCATTAATAAAAACTATTCTATTCCAAATGCTAATTTTGATCTTACTTCTATTTAATTCATGTGTAAAAGTGCATCAATCAAACTTGAATCTACATGTACATGTAGCTGCACCACCCTATTGCACTATGTGCTCAAACGTTTTCCTTTCAACATAGTAAATATTTGAGATAATTGAATTGTGACAGATCGCATAAAACCATGCATGCTGAAGGAAAATAAAAAGACATTCAGAAAATTTAACTGACCGTCATTATCAACAACAATAAACTCCATTGTCCTGAGAATTTTTCCTGTTTCGGCGTTCCGAGCAGTTAACAAATATTTTTTCTTTCCTTCAACAAGGTCATCTTCGAGGGCGTAAACATTCAGTCCAAATGGGGTTTCCTGAAACTGTATGTCTTGTGTTTCTGTCAAAGAAATTCCAAAAGATAGTGCAAAACATTTTTTTATTTGTTATAAATTCATATGAATTAAAGGGAGACTTCGTATAGTTATTTTCATATTGTCTAATTCACTGATTCTCAAAATATAGTCTCAATTCCCTTTAAATAATGTACCGTGTTTTAAGTAATATAACATTTCAAATAAATTTTATTTTGTGCTAGTCATATGAAGAATTGTTGGCTGTAGACTAAAACACAACAATTGTCTGTTGTTTAAACAATAAAATGCTTTCTTTGATCCTAACTCACTAAATTAATCATGTTCAGGTAGCAATCGACGGCAGTGAAATTCGAATAAAACAATAGCTAAAGAGTGGGCTGGAAATAAAGTGCAATTCAATTTGGATGGGTTGCATCTAAAAAGGCCATATTTTATACTCTCAATTTAAACAGGACTGTTAACGGTTTATCCTATAACAGGTAATGAGAACACCTACTGAGACAATAACTTAATACAATGACGATAAAAAGCACTTGTGAATGGTACTTTTACATAAAAAAAATGATACCTGTATTGTGTTTAGTGTCCTTGTTTATGCTGTATAGTGTCCTTGTATATAATTAAGTAACGCTTAAGTGTGATAAATAATAGTTATTTGTAGTAAAAACAACAGAATAAAACAACTTCACCATAGTTCACCATATCTATTATTATAAATTTACAAATTCGTCACCTTGCGTTTAATATAAAATTGAAAACAAGATCAGGTTTCTCTCTAATTCTTTCAAATACAAAAATCAAAGATCATGATTTTTCTGAGGTAAATCCCATCTCTGCTAGCCAAGGGTTTTTGATACATTCCCTTGGCATACCGTTTTAATTGAAAAAAAAGTTGGGATTTTTTTCCTCAAGTTGTGAGTGGAGTTGATCGATATTGATCGACCAATGATCAATAATTGTTTGTATAAGAAGTTCTCTGCGTTCGGGACAAATTTTTATATTCTTTACTCTCGGATATGAAAAAAACAAACAAGTAAGCAACAATCACATGCTATTCTATGAATAGATATGGTGTCACCCAAACTATAATAACTAAGATGTGTGTAAAATATAAAATTCAGTTTAAATCTTTATTGAGCTTGTTAATTTGCTCTTAAAATAACAAACGAAAAACCAATACATTCTTATTAATTCAAAAAAAAAATTCATGATTGAAATGCATGTACGTTATTTATTTCTGTTGATGACGCAATTTGTGAGTACCTGTTCAAAGTTCGAGATCACATGACGTAATCAATCCCGTCTTCTCACAGCACCGTATGTCAAGGGTTTATTAGGAGAGTAGCATATCAAATACCCTTGGCTATCGAAGATTGGTAAAATCCTATAACCATTGTTAAAGCTATAATCACGAATAGTCTCTCGAACGACCGATCTCTTAAAATTCTCTGTCGCTTATTCAAGACTAGGATTCCTTTTCACAATCATCTTTTTTTGTACTTTTCATCTTTCGAACTGTTGTATTTGCCTGCACATAAAAAAAGTGTGATATGAATTCAGTTAGAAAAATTTCGATGAAAATGAATCCCAGACTAAAGTAGATGTATATATTTTAATTACATGTAATTATGTCTTTTCTGTCACTCAATAATTCATAACAAAATAATTGGTTCATTGGTCATTCTACTAGTCAAACTATAAGCTTAGATCCGATTTGAATTTAATTTAATTTCACCATTTTAAACTATAGTTTTTTTTTTGAAATTTTCCTATTAATATATTGTCAACATTCATAACTTTTTAAAGTAAATACAATTTATCATTGAGTCAAATGCTGACTGACGTTTTTTATACAAATTTATAGTTCATTATTTATACACTGAATTAACGACTGATTTTTCAGATATTTCCTGACGATGACATGGATCACACGGCGGGTGTGACCGGTCGGTAGGGGATGCTCACTCCTCCATGGTACCTGATCCCACCTCTTATGTCTCGAAGTTCCGTGTTTGCTCTGCTCCTCTTATTTCATATTGTTTATTGGATTTTGAGCTTGATTGCTGTTCGTTATCCCCATATATTTCATTCATTATAAATTTGATTTCCTGTACGCAAAGTAAGTATCAATTCCTTTCTTTGCGATACTGGAGCAAATACTTTAACCACTGAGTGTTGTAAAACCAGACAGTTTTAACATAAGATTTCAATCTTCGCGTAATAAACAAACTTCATATCATATCTGAATTATCTGATAAATTCTGCATTTGAATAGTTTAAAAAAAAAGAATCCTTAAAATTTCTCTCGTGCACAATTTTATCTTTTTTAAAGAAACCAAATCTATTTCTTGTCTATTTCAGGCACATCTTAAAAACACTTAAAGTCAATACTTAAGTACTAAATTGTTAATTACTTGTATACTGACGTAATTTTTTTTATTCAAAACTATTTACTTAGAATTTTTAGGGCAAACAAATTTTGAACTTAAACTTTATAATTCAACTTTACTGTGTTTTTCGAAGAACATAAAGAATGGGTGCATGAATTATCGTATTTTTAGTAATAAAGGTAAAACATTGACCTTGATAAACTGAATAAACTTACCAGCTGTAAAATCAGGTAATGAGTATTGAGTTCGATATGGCGTCTTCTTATGACGAATAAGGAACCTTATAGGTCCACCAATTTCCAAAATTTGTCTTGCTTTCCCTGTGTGTGAGGCAAAAAGTCTTTTATAAAAACGTAATAAAATACCGAGGAATAAAATAAATCGAGATAACGAACAGTATTCAAGCTCCAAAGTCCATGAAACAAAATCAAAATAGGAGCAGAGCAAACACGGACATCAAAAACATCAGGTGGGATGAGGTGTCATATGCCTATTTTGAAAATTTTATATACTAGATGTTTTGTGACAATAGGAAAAGGTACATTTTAAAAAAAAAATTAAATGCACACGGTGATTGTGACCGGTCTGGATGCTCACACCTCTATGGCATCTGATCCGCCTCTGATGCTTTCGAGGTCCGCGTTTGTTCTGGTACTGATTTGAATTGTTTGAATGCATTTTTGAGCTTGTCTCCAAACATTTCATGTAATAGGTGAAATAATTGGTATAGGTCTAAGTCGCCAGAGTAAATATGAGTATTCTTTTAAGATTTATTATCAAAGACGATATAACAAAAATTTTCTTTAAAATGTTGATCGAAATTAAAGCTAAAGTAAGGATTCCTAAACGTCTTTTCCCTTGTGTTTTTAAATTTGAACTTATTTGCTCTCAGATTGATCTTTCACTTTCATGTCAATCTTTGTGCTTATGAACTTAAAAAAAATGATGATATTATTCAAAGTTCTTTTCATTAATAAAGACTATTCTATTCCAAATGCTAATTTTGATCTTAGTTCTATTTAAATCATGTGTAAAATTGCATCAATCAAACTTGAATCTACATGTACATGTAGCTGCACCACCCTATTGCACTATGTGCTCAAACGTTTTCCTTTAAATAGTAAAAAATTTGAGATAATTGAAGTGTGACAGATCGCATAAAACCATGCATGCTGAAGGAAAATAAAAAAGACATTCAGAAAATTTAACTGACCGTCATTATCAACAACAATAAACTCCATTGTCCTGAGAATTTTTCCTGTTTCGGCGTTCCGAGCAGTTAACAAATATTTTTTCTTTCCTTCAACAAGGTCATCTTCGAGGGCGTAAACATTCAGTCCAAATGGGGTTTCCTGAAACTGTATGTCTTGTGTTTCTGTCAAAGAAATTCCAAAAGATAGTGCAAAACATTTTTTTATTTGTTATAAATTCATATGAATTAAAGGGAGACTTCGTATAGTTATTTTCATATTGTCTAATTCACTGATTCTCAAAATATAGTCTCAATTCCCTTTAAATAATGTACCGTGTTTTAAGTAATATAACATTTCAAATAAATTTTATTTTGTGCTAGTCATATGAAGAATTGTTGGCTGTAGACTAAAACACAACAATTGTCTGTTGTTTAAACAATAAAATGCTTTCTTTGTTTGTTATTATTGGCATAACGGAAGCAGCTGTTGCAGAAAAAATACCTAACCCGCGTAAGCGTTAATTCCAGTAATAACAAACAAAGAAAGACATTTTATTGCTTATATTTATATCTTTTTAAATAATCATTTAAAGTAGGTTTTAAAAGATTAATAATTGCATTTATGATGTGAACGTCTTTATACGTTTCAGTGATGGAACAGCCACTGATCAAGAAATCGGTACAGAAAACCCATTGCGTTAATCACTGCATGAACTACATTAGGCATGTCGCCTAATGTAGTTCATGCAGTGATTAACGCAATGGGTTTTCTTAACAAATAAAGGAGAACAAATTCTGTGGTTGTAAATATAACTTGAACTAGAGCAAAGCTCGTTGCAAAGCAACGAGAAGGTCTTCCGTCCTGTTTTGACCGGAAGTGACGTCAGCAAAAAGAAGGCAATGAGCTTAGTCGTCTCCAGTCATTTTATAATTTCAATTTTGCATCAAAACCTTAAATAATAAGCTATTTTTGGTTTCTTCCGGTTTGACCGGAAGTGATGTCGATGGACAGAAAATTAAGTTTTGTGCTTCTTGTGATATATGTTACCCAATAACTTGTCAAGAACAGCAAAAATATGCATTTTCTGACTACTTCCGGTTTGACCGGAAATGACGTCGCCAGACGCATTTTGACGACTTCATTAGATTAAGCTTGACATTTTGAACAACATTGCTTCTTGGATGTATAACAAATTCTCAATACTTTTTGAGATATCTGGAATAAACTTTTGGCCCCTCTAGATCCCTTAATTTAGGGGTCAGCCCTTTTTTTGAGATTTCATTCAAAAGATCTTGTAATTCTGCACAAATTTTGTTCTATATGTTTTAACAAAATATTTTTAGTTTAGAAGATAAAAAGTAAAATATGTGTACATTTTCGCTCTTTTAGGCATTCTAATTTTTGACCCCTTTATAGCACCATTTTGAATAGAGAAATCTTAAAACAAAAACCACTATGCACAACTTCAATCCTTCTATTATCGAAAATCAGTAGAATTTTTGCTCCAGCTTTAGCCGTCTCTGAGCCTTTGTCTGGAAACGAAAGCATATGAATTTTCGTTTAAAGGGAAATAATTCAAAACCGGAAGTGACTTTTTGAAATTTTAGATAACATTCAGATAGAGTTTAGTAACGTCTATCAACTCTGAAAATTTGAGCAAAATCCATCAAGAAATGAGTGAAATATGAGGCCTCAAAGTTGGCGTCTAGGAAAAGAGGACCATAGCGAGCGTCGGCGCTTCGTACTTCCGGTAGTTATGATATACTTAGTACACCTCTCCAGAGGTTGCTCTAGCATCACTGAAAATTTCATACTTCTGTGTTAAGTACTTTTTGAGAAAACTGTCGGACAAAGTGGCCCTCTAAAAATCACTAAATCGCGGAAAACTCCGAACCGGAAGTGACGTCATAAAAATAAAAAAATATATATCTAGAATTTTTTATGTTCTGTCAGACCTGAAAGTTTCATGTAAATCGATCGAGCCGTTTTTGAGAAATCGTGCGTACAAAATCGGTAAGAAAAAAAAAACAATAATAACTAGAGCAAAGCTCGTTGCAAAGCAACGAGTAGGTCTTCCGTCCAGTTTTGACCGGAAGTGACGTCAACAAGAGAAAGGAATAAGTTAGGACGCC
The DNA here is from genome assembly GCA_003671525.1 of Saccostrea glomerata. Classification (NCBI taxonomy): domain Eukaryota; kingdom Metazoa; phylum Mollusca; class Bivalvia; order Ostreida; family Ostreidae; genus Saccostrea; species Saccostrea glomerata. Next base: position 1,022,746 of record PRKT01000104.1, on the reverse strand, counting down.
TTCAGTGTCTCTAAAATTTAAAAGTTTTCAATTTTACCTTCAAAATAAGCTATTTTGGCTACTTCCGGTTTGACCGGAAGTGACGAATTTAGACAATGTAGGCATCATTTCCGGCTGACGTCAAAGTCACAAGTACAAAAAAAACTTTGAAAAAACTCATATAATACTATTTATTCTATTTCTTTTGACGCAAGAGAGAAAGTTTAATTTTTCGACTACTTCCGGTTTACATCGAAAGTTATTTAAACGGATGCGTTTTGTTGACGATTGTTAATGTGAACATAAGTTTTACTTGCCATTATTCAAAACGGTTAAATTTTTCAAAAAATCTCGAAAATTGATGTCACTTCCTGTGTCGACCGGAAGTGACGGATGCAAAATCAAAAGATGCCATGCATAACTGAAAGAGATGTTTTATCATCCCCGAAAATATCGTGATTAAATTTTTAGTGGTTAAGAAGGAGTTGCTTGGACAAAATGGCAATTTAAAAAAAGAAAATCGTTCAAAAAATGTGACCGGAAGTGATTTTGCAAAAAATAAAAAAATGGTCTGGAGATATTATAACAATGCATCATTCCTGAAAAAATCTTAAAAATCGGTCGAGTAGTTTCCGAGAAATCGCGTGTACTATGAAAAGGGAATAATAATAATAATAGGAAACATAAGAAAAACAGTAAGGTCTTCCGAAGAAAGTCGGAAGACCTTAATAAAAATAGTGGAAAAGAAACCTAAGAAAAACAAGAAGGTCTTCCGCTGAAGACGGAAGACCTTAATAATCTTAATCATCAGAATCAGTAGAAATAAAGGAGAACAAATTCTGTGGTTGTAAATATAACTTGAATAATTGTCTACAGAGAAAATCGCGTTTTATAGCAGAAATCGATCTTTACGTTACTGTCGCCGATCATTGAGTGGTTTATATTTTATACCATGAAGAAGCTTGAAATAAATCACGGATCTATTTCTAAGCAAGATTGTTCTACACTTGAGTTATACTATCTAAATATCATACCCTTCACACATATGCGTGTCACAATTTTTAAAAAGTTTTATATAATTATTTAGCAAATGTTGGTGTCGCCGCAAAACTCTCCTTTTCCATTTGTAAATAAAAAAGGACTTGAAAGTTTGCTGAAATGACTTATTAGGATTAAGTTGTAACTTTTTAACATCATGAACATTTCCTCTATTATATGGAATGGTAATAAAGACACTAATTATCTTTATTTATCAAACATAGCCCCCTTTTCTTATAAGTCCAATAGTTACGGTCGAGTAGTTTCCGAGAAATCGCGTGTACTATGAAAAGGGAATAATAATAATAATAGGAAACATAAGAAAAACAGTAAGGTCTTCCGAAGAAAGTCGGAAGACCTTAATAAAAATAGTGGAAAAGAAACCTAAGAAAAACAAGAAGGTCTTCCGCTGAAGACGGAAGACCTTAATAATCTTAATCATCAGAATCAGTAGAAATAAAGGAGAACAAATTCTGTGGTTGTAAATATAACTTGAATAATTGTCTACAGAGAAAATCGCGTTTTATAGCAGAAATCGATCTTTACGTTACTGTCGCCGATCATTGAGTGGTTTATATTTTATACCATGAAGAAGCTTGAAATAAATCACGGATCTATTTCTAAGCAAGATTGTTCTACACTTGAGTTATACTTTCTAAATATCATACCCTTCACACATATGCGTGTCACAATTTTTAAAAAGTTTTATATAATTATTTAGCAAATGTTGGTGTCGCCGCAAAACTCTCCTTTTCCATTTGTAAATAAAAAAGGACTTGAAAGTTTGCTGAAATGACTTATTAGGATTAAGTTGTAACTTTTTAACATCATGAACATTTCCTCTATTATATGGAATGGTAATAAAGACACTAATTATCTTTATTTATCAAACATAGCCCCCTTTTCTTATAAGTCCAATAGTTAAAAAAATTATCGATATTTACGTGTTATAATTTATTCACAAATTAAGTAAGAGAACAACACTGTTTCCTATTGATCAAATTGCCTTACACTCATATACTAGAATATGCCTTGAATTAACATTGGAATAATAAGTGCGATAAAGCTAAGAAAAATATTTACTTTCCGATATTTAAGTTACCCATATTTACGTTTCCGATATATACGTTTCCAATATTTACGTTACTGTGTTTCAAAAAGTAAATTAAATTGAATTCTACAGCTGTTTGAACAGATTTGCGAGTGAATCTTTATTAATTAAAACATAAGAAAATGAAGAAGAAATACACGATTTCTCAATCACAACGTTTGGCATTTTTCTGAAACAAAAGTGCAGAGATGCAAATGGAAGTGCGCATTCAACGGTGATTTTTTTTTACTTAATATCTTTTGCATCCGTGTGATTGAAAAATTGAATCGACATAGTATTATTCCCAAGTAGAATTGTGGTTTAATTATGGAATATTTCCACATTGCACAGTTTTAAGTGCAATGCATTTACGTTACCATTCGCCACGTAAAAATAATAATTTATACGTAATAAAAACATCCGAAATTGGCATATAACGTTACGGATGGTGCTAAATTCTATTCCTTAATAGAGCAACGTGGTCTTATTAGAGAGAAATTAGGATTATCTGTTTTTACCTTGAAGAAAAGACCATTTTATTTTTGGATCTGTACTGTTAGTTCGTATCGTGACTGCTACACTTTCTCCGCCCTCAATGACAAAATCGAACAGTCTCTTGACACCTTTGAAGAAGACAAAAATAACCCTGTTCATTGTATATTGTGTGTAATTAATATGATGATGTTTACAATATATACAGCTGTACGCTTACATTGTAAAATAGCCAAAAGAAGATTGGAACAAAAAAAAAAAAAAGACAAAATTAGGTTATGGAAACTAATTCATGGAATTGTAATGACGGTATGAATGTGAACAGTTTAACCACAAAGAAGCGATCAGACTCACTAGTGAGTGTAAATAAAGTAAAATATGAAAATGTTTGATTCCTTAAAACAACAAGAAAACAAGACAAACAATAACATCACACAAAAAGTTAGCAAAAATTGCCACATGAAAATAAAATGGGAAAAGGAAAGGTGAATGGTGCTCAAAAAACAAGACAATCCAAACATTGCAAGACAAGGTTAACAAAATTATTTCAGATAAAAACAAAATAAGCCGGGATCAGACCCTCAAGCTATGATTTTGAGTAACATAAATTATAAAAATGGCCGACGTCCTCAAAACGCGTAAAATACAGTGTACATTTACCTTTAAAGATGATAATCAAAAGTGTGAGAATAAATTATCAAAAATCATTGGCACATGTACATCAAAACAAAGTGGCGCAATGCATGCAATACATGCATCTTTCTCATCAAAGGATGGGAAGGATTCCTTAACACAAAATAATTTAGTTAACTAGAGTGATAACTTTGACACTATGAAAACTTTGGTCTACTGTAGTGAACACTTCACTTTGTTTTACTATAGTGAACACTTTGACACTTTGATTTACTATAGCGATAACTATTAAAACTTTGATTTCCCATGGTGATCACTAGGGGAACTTTGATTTTCTGGGTTAAAAAAACTTTGATTTACTTTGCTTTGATTTACTATTATAGTGATCACTTTGACACTAAAGTAAACACTTTGAAAACTTTGATTTACTATAGCAATAACTTTGACACCTTGATTTACTATGGTTAACTATAGTTAACTATAGTTTTTCTGTTAGGATCTTCAATCGAGGCATGCCTCGTGTAAACTGTGATCAATGTTAGGATATCAAAATTCCTGCAAAAATTTTGCAGTGGAAATTCAGAGATTACTTTTTAAAATATGTTTCCTGTAAATATTTTTGTAAGTTGTGATTTTTAACATTTTCTGTGGATGTAAAATAAATTGAGTTCATTCATCTCAAGATGACAAGAAATGAGATGTCAGATGCTTTTGATTTTAATCAAGATATTAGAAAAAAAAAATAAAAACGGGGGGGGGGGGATCAAATTTAAAAGATCGAAATACCAATACTAGTAATAATAATGAAAATCTAAGTTTATTTGAATGAAATGTTTAAAGATGGGACATAGTAAGTTAATATTTTGTATTTGGAAGGGTCTGCGAAATAATTACTAGTACTGAATTAGATCTGAACGATTAGAACATCAACCTGACAAAGAAATAAACTCACTGAGACTCAGGACACCGTTGTCTGAAAAAAAAGTTTCAATATATTTACATTTTCTGTAATTTTCTAATAAATTTAAGATGAATAACTTGATTGTCATTTTCCTGTGTAATTACGAGTATATGGAGAAAACTCGCGCTAAAGTGACGTCACAAGGCTAAAGAAATCTTATAGAAATGAAAAAAATGTAGGTCAAGAATATACCCAAACACCGATGTTATTTTTGGTATTTTTAGAACACGTAGAAGTTTACATAGCTCGCATATTTATATATATTTTTTAATTTAGTGTGAACTATTGTTGTAAAATCAGACAGAAGTCTGCACGATGACACATTTCTTATGAACTGCTAGCGCTGCAAGTAAGCATATTTTTATGACGAGTTATAGCTATAGGAAGATGTGACATTAGTCGGTGTAAATCTGTGTGATTTTCACACCAATTATTCATGCTCACAAAACATTATTCCTGCCAATAATAGGTTTCAGAAAATTACAGTTAGGTTTATGAACTTAAAAATCTATTTTTATGGAGGAAAATATGACAAAATAATTTCTGTTTGACCCAACACGAAAAATTTACTTTGCTTCTTCCTCCCTTTTGTTCGCATGCGCAGAAAAAGCTGAAGAAGTAATCATAGTCTTAAATTCGAAAAGTAGCAAAGAATAAATGTTGATAGACCAAAAAATTTGATACAATCTTTTAAAAGTTGCTATAACATACCATTGCATGCTTCAATAGAAAGTAAGCTAAAACTAAAGTGACATGACCTTAACATGCATGTACCCAAAAACAAAGAACCGGAAGATACAACCTTTGTTTTTTTGCACTTATATTCTGTAGTCTTTTCTTGCTTTACGGTTCAGTTTATACTCGGTTTTTCATTTATAGTTAATCGTATATTTCATTATAGTAAATTTCATGTATCGGGTGTCATTTTTAACCAAGATGTTTTCAGACTCTAATCCTTATACTCATATCAAAACTTATATAACACACATGTATATCGATGAATGTTAGTACTTTCAATTAAGAAATGTTTAAGTTTTGTGTGAGCTATTGGTGTGTGAACCATACAGACTTGTCACCGCATATTTCACGAAGCACCAAAAATATGCTCAATATTTGAATTTCTCGCTGCCCTATATCGTTATATTTTACTAACGTTGCTGTAGCCTTATTGTGACGTCACGTTCACGCACATTTCTCCGAATATATTTCTACGCGTGAGTATACTTAAGCATTGAGTTCATATTTTGGGATGTCTTCGGTCCTATAACACACCTGGCCATGCCGACAAATTGAATACCGCGCGTTAGCGCGGTATGATAATTTGTCGGCACGGCCAGGTGTGTTATAGGACCGAAGACATCCCAAAATATGAATTCAATACTTATATTTACATTCTCTAATTTTTCCTCTTCATAATTGTTTACTTCGGTAATCTTTGATGTGGATTTAGCGCTTTTCAAAACTGGTGTGCTTTATAGACGTGAGAGCCGTTTGTGACGTATGTGACGTCGTAAAGTTAAATAACGCAAACGAACTTGCGAGGAAGAAAAGTGACAAATTAATTTTAAATGCACATTTGTTGTATTTTTGCGTTAATTCAACAGGGTTAATTTTTTAGAATTAATTTGTGTTAAACAATGTAGATTTTGGTGTTCATAAAGTATTGAACATGCATATAGTTCCTACTGTGTATTCTAACGCGCGGTGAAAAAGTTTCGCGTGTGTTATAGAGATTTGAACGTCATGGATTTCTAATGGATTTCATAAAGAAAATTACACTGAATGTAAATATACGAAAATGGTATTCAAATCCTTTTCACAATTGGTTTAGAGAAAGCACGGCGAATTTAAATATTTACAAATGGAATTTTTAGTTCAATCCCAGAAAATTTAAATAGTATATAAACTTTTTTAAAGATATTTTAAAACTATCAATGATGGATTCGTATTTACTTTGCAATTTTAAAGTTAAATTAAGTCCTTTTATTTTGCACCAAACCGTGAAATATCTCATTTTTAGTGGTTTCATTTGTAAACTATGACAATATATTTCTCACTAAATCTATTTATTATTGTTGATAAGTCCATTTCTAATTTTGTTTAGATTCATTTTATTTTGACATGAAGAGTGATATTAGTAATGAAATATTCCAACTAAAAATGACAAAAAATCAGCAGAATTGAGTGCATTAATTGAACTGATTACCATAATCATAAATTAAAACACACAAATGGAATCTTGAAGAAATTGCAATAAGGGTCGACTTTTTAATCCTTTTTAGTAAATATATAGTCTAGACGAACTCCAAAAACGGCGTGAACTCCAGAAAGGAGTATTTGGCTCCATCTTGCATTGCGGCAAAATGACGCCCGACAATAGGTTATCGTTCGTTTTCTTCCAACATACGACCGCTAAATGTCTGTATTTAATACATTGTGACTTTATTTTAATTTTTGTTGAATGGAAATTGCACTTATTAAATTATCTTGTGGATATAAATTTATTATCCTGAAGATCTCTTGCATTATATATAATGATTCTGAATATATTACATCGAATCCAATGCTGCTGGTAAAAATTAAATTCTTTATTAATCTATTGTCTCCTTTATCTATCATACAATGAAGATGCCTAAGTTTTATTTTGAAGACATCCAGATTGTATTTAATCAGACACTGAACGATTTTTACCACGGAGCAGAAATATTAACAGGTTCAATTTTATAAGACCTGTCGTGACATTAAGTTTGAAAAGAGTAATTCTAAAATAGAAATTGATAGAAAAATAATGGTTTTAATTAAATGATCAGGAATTTTGGTGCTCTCTGATTGGTCAGGTAACCCAATACCTGACCAGGTCCGTATAGTCACGAGTAGACCTCATCAAAAGTCAATAATTGTATAAAGTAATATTTGCATGATAATAATTATTTATGTGTAAAATTCAGTCAAATTTATAACAACTACAAGATATATATTGTTCCGTTTTAAATTATTTCCTTTTTATCATGCATTTTTATTCTCTATAATTGATCTAACGTGAAAAGTCAACTTTGAAAGTCAATATTTCCTTATTTTTAGATCAAATGTAAAATTTGACAAATACGATCTCTTCCGAAGTCTTTTATTTCTAAGGACTAAATAAATTGCCATATTTTCTAAAACTTTGCGCGGACAACTTTTGTAAACCCGTCATTTTGCCGAAAAATCACAATTTTTGAGTGCCTGTGTATGCGCGAACTTTTATTTCGGAGTCTATTTCTGTCTCAATATCTTACTTCCGGAAAAGCTGTTTTGGAGTTCGTCTAGACGGTATCATCATAAATCTATTCTTTTTCAGGTTATTACATATTCATTTCATAAAATACAGAACGAATATTTGTGCATCAAATAGAAATCTGAAATCAGATTCTTTAAAATTGTGTATCCAGTATGAATATACTAGAATATGTATATCGACAACACCAACAGAACAACTTTCTTACGAAGTTGATAGGAAAAGTTAATTAATTACCTGAAAGTATGGAGAATGAAAGAAACAGCAGAATTTTTACGCCCATATCTGAAAAAAAATCATATTAAATGTACAGTACATGATTCATGAAATTCTTTTTACCTTAAATGATTGAATTAAAAAGTATATATCATTCAGCTTAAGTATTCAAATTATAATCCATGAAGAAACTGAATTATTAAATAAAAGCTCTTGATAAACAACATGACTAATTTCACAAATTTTAAAATAAATCTAAACATTTCTGTCTCTGTTAAAAAAGAATTAATATCAAGCAAATTTAATCATGAATACTCATCTTCACATATCGGATACGTAGGTTATAATTAAAATAAAACCAGATATCAAAGTTAATAACCTCGTTCTCTTCTCTTGATAAGGTGAGTCTAGGAAACCGATATCCTACAGTGAGAAATAGGTGACCACAGTCTTTTTTATATTGCCGTTGGCTTCAATTCAACAGTTAATTGCAGATTATCATCCTATTGGTTTAGATTCTCGGAGGTAGGGTAATTGTATGGGAATCAGATACGTAGAATGACACTGACGTGTTAAAGGAATACGACTTATAAAAGGTGATCACGCCCTTGTACAAAATGTAACTGATAAAAAGCGCATGTCAAATTTTTCTAGACATATTATATATTATGAAGTATAAAGCAATTATGAAAATTGATAACAAAAATTAAAAAACAAATTATGAATAAGAATAACTTCATTTTAACTGAAAACAAAGGTAAAATGTTAGTTATTTTTATTACCAACAACTTATTTATAAAAAGTCTGCCTCGTTTTAGAATATCTCTTATAGCAGAATTAGCTCTTGCATATTCAAACAACTGGCAGATACATGTACCTATGTATAAAATTTTCTATAAAATTAAAAATTTCCTATAAAAAAATATTCTTTTTTCAAGGAATATTGAAATCATTTCAAGCTGACATTGGATTTGAATTAATTGTTAAAATATCTGCTTTCCGGCCAATTGTTTAAAAAAAAAGAAGTATTTTTATGTTAAAACAATTTTGCGTTATGCTTATATATTGTATATGAGTGAATTGGATAATATTTCTCAAATTTGAACAAAAAAATATTTCGGTTATGACTTTATGCGTCCATTAATTAATAAATAAAGTAAATCATTAGCCGACAGAAATCTTAATATCAATTTCTGCTATGAAATGTAATTTTCTTCTCAGAAAATTATAAAACAAAAATGATGCTTATTAATTACAATTGCTTCGAATAACAAACAGAAAAAAGATATATTTTTAAGGAATCACTGTCTAGTTAGCATAGAATGCTAGGGCATCAACAATAGTGTTTCAGCCCGTTATGCAAATTATCCAATTTTTCCCACTATTGTTGATGTCCATGGCATACTATACTTACTAGACAGTGATTCCTTATATTTCCATTTCATTGTGAAGTTAAATTGTAGATTTAAACTTTAAAAATGCAGACATAGATTTAAATTACACGAGGATCCCATCCCAGTTTCAATAGTCCTAGCCCACTGACGTCAAACACAAAGGCAGCCGCACGAAATTTCGATGCATACCGGGGTATTTGGCCTCCTTAGCCTCAGACTCAGAGACAGATGCTCACGAGATTTGCATGCATACTAGCTCCTGACCAATCAACCTGCCTAATTTTCATTCCGGCAAATTATCAGGAAATAAACTCCGCTAACTTTCAAAGGGTTATCATAGAGAAAAAAATTAGAAATGGAAATATTCAATTATAAGAACTCGGTATATCATTTTAAGTTTATTGAGACAATACTTAGAAGTTTGTTGATTTATCACAAAGTAAGCCTTATCTCTTTTGTATTTGTATTTATACTTCTTTCGTAAAAAAAATGCTTGAGTATTTGTGTAAGCACTCCTGGGAATCACTGCAACTGTTTTGTAACTTTATAAGCCCTTTGTGACACTAGATTAAATTCAACTGTGGTTATCAACAGCTGGTCCCGTTTTTCCTCCATTTAATGTATAGACCCGGATTCTCCACCACTTTTCGTAAAAAAAAATTATATGTTCTTTTTGGGATTCTATTTGTTTTGTGAATTTGTTTTTTGGTTTTTATATCATTTGTCTGGTGACTGGATCTGATTATGAACTCCCGGGATCGTTCTTCGCTTTTCCGCATGTGAAAGGTTTTAAGGGCCAGGGAAAACCTTCTTTCAATTCCCTGGTCCTGACCAGACAAAGTTCATCAGTTTCTCAAAGTTCCAGTTTGCATATCCCTCGGATTAATATTCTCTTTCTGCATGTCAAACCAATAACAGATTATGGGGAGTGGCGATGTTCCCTAACCTGTATAAATGCAACCAGAAAGAGACAAAATCCAGCTTCCCACTCTTTATTAAAGTAAACAATCTATTTAAAGATCTATAATTACAATATTTTTTTTAAAAAGATACTAAACCTTATTAGAAATTTAACTACTTATTATATAAACAGTGTAACTTGTAAACAAAATAAGCCATGTGAAAATTTTATAATTTTTACGAAAACGCGCGCAAGTCTACAAAATAATCTTGCCTGTATAAATGCAACCAGAAAGAGACAAAATCCAGCTTTCCACTGCCGAATATTTATACTCCCGTACATGCCCTGCATATTTTAGTATTTCTTTAATTACTTTTATACTTAGATCTTGCGTTCGTTATCTTTGTCAGACTAAATGATTTATCTCTGGGAACTGTCCAGGTTAAATGTTAAACTCCCATCGGTCAGCATCTTTAATTCCTTCTAACCAAATCCATCTTTTCATACACAAGTAAGTAGATTTATTTTCATACCCCCCTTCGAAGAAGGAAGGGCATATTGCTTTTCTGCTGTCTGTCTGTCGGTCCAGTTAGTTTCCGTTCATTTTCCTCACAACCGTTGCACATTCTGAGATGAAATTTGGTATACAGGTATATCAGATGAATATCTAGGTCAAGTTTTGTTTTGGGTACGATCACACTATAATTGACAGAGTTTTTTTCCCCTTGGACTTAGAAAAATTCCAATTATTTGCAGTTTCCGTCCTTTTTCTTTGGAGGGGTTGCACATATTGAAATGGAATTTAGTATAGAGATTAGTCAGATGAATATCTAGGTCAAGTTCTGTTTTGGATACGATCGCACAGAGTTGACAGATTTATCCCCTTTTGGACTTAGAAAAATTCCAATTTGTGGGGGAGGGGGGCATAAGTGTTTTACAAACATCTCTTGTTATCTTCAGAGCTTGTATCTGCTATCTATCTAAGCCGAATAGTGCAAATCCATAAACTATGTTACATTCTTATTTTTAAAGCAATTTTTGTTAAGATACTTCATACAGACGATAAGGGTCAACATACAAGTAAATTGTTTGACAAATGAAGTGACTTCAATTTTTCATTGTCAACTCTTCTTAGATATTTATAAGTAGCGAAATTCCGTTATCACCTGTATGTGGTGTTTTTGTCTCCCAGCACACTTAAGGGCATTTATTTATACACTGAATTGACGACGGATTTTTCCGTTATTTCCCGATCATGACAAGAAGCACACAGCGGGTGTGACCGATCAGCAGGTGATGCTCACTCTTCTGTGGCATCTGATCCCACCTCTGATGTTTCGGAGGTCCGTGTTTGCTCTGCTCCAATTTTGTATTGTTTTATGGACTTTGAGATTGTTCGTTATCTCCCCTTCTTTGACATTATCGATCTTTAAACCGAAGCAGGCTATTCACAGATAAGTTAATTCTACAGGGATTTCAACAATCTCATTTAAAGGCAGCATTTATTAGATTATGGTCCACATAATGACCTTGTTAGCAAATATAACTTTTTAAATAGACTTTTTTTTAATATAAATTGTTAGGCTGGCGTTTTAACCTTAGTCACAGAGTTAAGTTGTATTTTTGTAGTTTTTTATTTATTCATATCGACCTCTCTCGTTACCCTTAAAATTTTCATTACTAAGAAACAGGAATACATGCATATATCTTTAGGAGGTCCATCAAAGAAGAATTTTGAATCAGAAAAATAAATAGAAATTGCGTTCTTTTATTGATATAATTTTGATTCCGTTTTATCTAGTAGTGAATTCAATTAAAATTAAGCACATATTATTATGAATGGTATATATAAAAGAAGGATTAAGATATCGATCATCGTTAATCAAAATATATACTAATCAATAGCTTCTCTTTAGTATAAATGTAAAGACTGTGAAATCAATAATTTTCATGGGGGGTTTAATTTTCGTTGTTTTCAGGATTTGGAGAGACCCGCGATTTCATGACCCCCACAAAATGTAAAAATTCATATGCATGACTACTCGACATTTCCCCACAAACCAATATTTCCTTCTCAATCCTCGAAAATTTGATCCCACGAAAATATGTGATTTTACATGAAGCAATTTAGAACTGTTATTATTTCATGTACAATACATTTTTCATTGTAATATACATGTCTATGGATTTCTCCGAGTACAGGTACTCTGCATTATCTGCAATAAAATTGTGTGATATTTCAATTTAATATTTTCTCAATACTAAATTGTTACATGTAGGTTAGTCTAAGCTTCTTATTTATAATACCATCTTAAAATAATGATCTTTTCCTTCACCGACTAGTCCTTAATACCCCGGTATTAAAAGAAATGAGCAGGTAGGTGGGGAATAACAAAAAAAGTCTACAACACTTGAAAATATGAAGATAAAAACAAATATAATGGGATAGGAAATCCTGGGAGTGAATAATGATTAAAATTGTTTGATGGAGATGAAAGAGGGCAAAGAAACAGCAGGCACGCTTATGAAAATTCCCTAAGATGTGTCTTAAGACGTGTTTTAGGATATTTCTTAGGACATATCTTAGGTATATCTTATCAATAAGATTATCTTATGATGTAAAACGTAAGCATTTAAGGAATATCCTAAGTTAAGATGTAAATTCAATCTTTGTTACTTTTTTTTTTCATTTTTGTAAAATGAACACTAAGTTCCTATTTCAAGTTTCCATCATATACATTTGCTAATGCAGGGGGTGAGGATCTATAGTTGTTATACAGAGAAATATGTCGAGAAACAGCATATTTTTTGTGCGCAATAAATATATCCCTTTTTTGAATAGGTGACACTGTAGTTTTCTGGGCGCCCATTTCAATTTTTTCAGGCCAGCTAGCTGAAGAACTACTACTTATATATATACGTTAAGTACATTTAATTTCATAGTTATTTGTATTTATGGATAAGTAAATTAGAAAAGTAATACTAAAGACAAAACATCATTTCTTGTCGCGGTTTGATCCAAGTTGATGAACAAATCCTCTCTCTCTCTCTTTTTTTTCTCTCTCTCTCTCTCTCTCTCTCTCTCGGAAGGGCAGAGGAAGGCACACTTGTAGAATTTCTTTAATTTTTTCCAATACACACAAGGGTGCTATACACAGGTATTAAATCCTTAACTTGCAGTATACGCATTTTAAAGGTACTACATTGTGTACCATGTGACTGCATCCTCCTTCCCCCTCAACCGAAATAAAAGTATACTTACTGATACATTTTTATCTATTATCTATGGCGATTAAATGTATACATGACCGTTATAATCGGGCAGGAGGGGGAGCATGCTCTCACCAGTTTTGCCGATATAGAATGTTGTATGAAACCTGGCTACTATATGCGTGTGCCCCCTCAATAAGTTGCCGATCTAACGATCTTTTTTTTGGCTTAATTGTCAAGGAATTTTTGGTAGTTTATAGTGCCCCCAACTGAAAATGTATGCCCCCCCCCCTCCCCCGAAGAAAACCCCGGAATTTCTTTCTACGGACCTAATGGCAATTAATGAGTGCATTTTTATAAACCACTTTCTCCATTTACATTAATTTAGTACAGGCGTGCACATTGATACATTTACAAAATACAATTTTTATAAACTGATTTATTACGAATTTATAAAAGCAAATGATAATTTACAGCAAATATTTGATTTATTTACGCAAAAAAAAAAAATTCTTAGTTGTTTTCCCGACACCAATGTTTCTTAAAATCACCTAAGATATGTCTTAAGACAAGCTCGTGGTTGTCCTAAAGTTAGGATTAAGATTAAGAACTCTCCTAAGATAGGATAGCTTCGATGGCCTGACTTAAGACCTAGATAATAAGATATGTCGTACGTTCGTCTTACGATTTGTCTTTGTCCTATTAGCTTCATAAGCATGCCTGCAAATTATTCAAATTAATAGTTTTTTTCATAAAAAACTAATAAAAACAATTTGCATGATAACTCAATATGGAAAAGTTATTCACTTTTCATTATACTACGTCAAAAATGATTCCAAATGTTTTTACACACTACTATATCTGATAACTCTATATTTTTTTGGTTTCTACATTCAAAGCAAAAGTTTTTATTAGAAATCTTTTTGAAGTGATATATGCTGAGAAGATTGATGATATCATTAATTAAGTGAAATCGTACGGATGTAGGAATAGTGAGATGAACTGTTAAGAATTATTATAAAATGTATTGATTTATAGCAGATATTGGAGCTTTGTTCCCACAGGATTTTCACAATCTATGTGCTATATTTTGAATCAATATCTCGAGGAATTCATTGCTTTATTTGCTATATAATGCAGAAAAAACACACATCTCAGTTTACAAATTAATATTATTCTGTTGACAAGTCAAACAAAGCTCATTAGGGATTTTCAAGGTAAAAGAGTAGGAGTAATACGTATTATGCAAAGAAAGTTGTGATTTTATTCTTTGATTTCTCGACACATACGAATAAGGGCTCGGATCTTTGGCTACTGATATTGCAAATCATAACCTTTTTAAACTGCCATGTATTACAAAAGAAAACGCAATCAAAATTATGGCACGCCAAATCCACAAATATGAGCAAAACATAGTTTCACAGTCGATAAACTAGGTTTATCGGTTGTAAACTATAGTTTACGGACTGTAAACTATAGTTAACAACGTTAATCTATATTTTACATCTGTAAACCATAGTTAACACGAAAATCTATGTTTCACAACCGTAAACTATACTTAACATCGAAAACAATCATTTGCGATTGCAAAACATAGATTATCTGATAAATACAGTTTCACGATTTGTAAACTAAGTTTACAAACCGTTAACTATAGTTAACGATCTGATAAATATAGTTTCACGATTTGTGAAACTATGATTAACAACTCTTAACTATAGTTTACGATTGTAAACTATAGTTTACAAACGTGAATCTATGTTTATCAACAAAATCTATTGTTAACGCTTTATTCAGACAGATAAACTTAGATTAGCATTCGTAAACTATTGTTAACGACCGTTAAATATAGTTTTACAGATGAAAACTATACTTGACAAATCGTTAACTATACTTAACGAATCGTTAACTATAGTTTACAGTTTGTAAACTATAGTTTACAGTCGATAAACCTAGTTTATCAATTGTGAAACTAGGTTTATCTCATTTTTGTGAATTTGGCGTGCCATACAAAATAACTCGTTTTGTCTTAAGTTTCAATATGCCAACAAAGGTATTGAGATTAATATAATTATATTCTAAATCACAATAGGGTTAAATTTGGCCTCTATTAAAATCAAATCGGGTATACACATTTACCGAAACCTTTTTGATGAACTTGCTTTCAAATATATTTCTATGATATTTTAAAATGAGAAGAGTATTATGACGATACTTCAAAAACAAATAGACAATAAAAGAATCATTTTTAAAAAGGGAGGTAAAAAAGTCATTCAAAACATCTACAACCCGGGCGTTTTCTGTGGATACCCCCCTCCCCCGTATGCCGAAATCTATCATAGCTCTATATTTAGAAAACATGTGGGAAGTCATTTTGTTCTATGATAGAATCCATTTTTTAGATTCTACCAATAATTTTGAGATTAAAGATAAGAATTTTTCATAATTATGAGAGACATATTTGGAACTTTAATTAATCAAACATCAATCCCTGTACCCGCGTCTCTGTCAAGCCGGAGTCTGGTTTCAAACAGTTGGCATTAGAATATTCTTTTATTATAGACATTTCTGGACAGATATTAAAAAATATCTTGCGATATTATTTTATGAAAGATGCTTTCCAGGATGACAGAAAAAATGTGAACAATTGCCTAGCGATTCTTTACTTATTGTTGAACATTTAATTCCGAGAGGGACGTTAAACAAAATGGGCCTAGTATACAAACAAACACCGTACTTCGGACAGTGGACTAACAAACAAAACGAAAACTTTCAGGTAACATTTAGGCAAAACCGACAAAGCGAAATTTAAAATAGAGATCTAAATAAAAACTATAAGCAAACTTTTTATCAAGTGATAAAATTAAGAGATAAAGAACAGTATTCCGTCTCATCAATCTATTTTTTTAAATTGAATACAAACCCCACGGACTTTTCAAAAGCATCAGAGGATGATTCAGGTGCCATGGAGGAGAAAAAAATTCTCAGTCGATCAGGCACATCCACCGTGTGCTTCCTGTCAAGATCAGGAAAAACAGCAACAACAAAATCCATAGACAATGCATTGTAAATAATGGCCTAACAATTAGTATGAAAAACGACAGTCAGCAATTAACGTAATAGATTTTATTTGCTATCAAAGGAATCATATCGATCGCGACTAAGAACCTGAAAAATATGCTAGATTTATACAGATTGAAAAAAGTTAGAATTTAGGGGAAAAAAATAATCAAACATATGATTCATACATATACCTGTATACATATGCCTTATTTTTCAGTTTGTTTACATCCGGCCAAATATAGCCAGTTTCTGACCACAATCGACTGAGTACATCTTTTTTGTCTTTAAAGACCTGTTGGAAAGAGTTTGAGGGTGTGAAAATGTTCTTTTTTACTTTCTACCAATTAAGAAATACCTTTTTGAAAGTATAAAGCAATATTCGTATGAAAATTATTGATAAATTAATGAATTCTAAGCAAAGTAGACTCAAAGCTGTAATTTGTTCTTTACTAAACAAGAATATCAGCAGTCTCGCTTAAGAGGACGAAGGATGTATGGTCTCATGACTCAGTTTAATTACGCCATAATATCTAATAAAACATGTACAAAACAAGATTGAAACCACAGTTCTTGTATAATTTTTTGACTGTTTGTAAGCGATCACCATCTTGTAAAAGAATATTTAAAATATTCATACTTTTCATAAAAAATATTCATACTTTTTTTCCAAATATTATCAAATTGTGGAAAAAATTGATCCACTCCTCTGCCTCTCTACACTGCGCGTCCAACGAGTAGTTGACGTCATAGTGGATCTCTTAGTGCAGTGAAACACGGGAAGTTTGATATAAAAAACGGGTCATGATCACTACATGGTGGGGTATTTATTGAATTTGAGAACAAAAAAAATATATTTACATTGTTATTAACGGAAATATATTGTAGGTATGTCTTATTTTGCTTATTTTACAAATGTTGCTACATAATAGTTGGGTTTTCCCGTACTCGAGAAATGTAAACGTGACACGTTTTTCAGGTGTTCTGACTTCATGTCTTGTTTAACTATGTCCTGTGCAATATTGAGCTCAGCTTAACTAATCGATATTTTTACAGTAAATCAATACCATGACGAACTTGAATTTCAACGTAAATTTTCAAATATTAAATGATAGGATTTTTTGCAAATTAATTTTGTTGTTGTTTAATTTGTCTTAAAAAGTACGCAATTTTCCGTTCCAGATGCGGTGTGACAAAAAATCTTGCTTTTTCGAATTCTTAACCCTATTCATACTCTGAAATATTTTAAAAGACACATTTTTGCTGGCGTAATTTTTATCTATGCTGAAAAAATTCAATTATCGGCCGAGCAATGGGCCCAGAAATACGGAGAACTAAAACTGCGCTCATACACTGTGGGGCATAGTATTTGTCACTCAATATCTCAGAAATAAGTCTAGAAACCTATTGATATATCTGCTTAATGGCATGTGGGACATACTAAATAAGATATATAAAAAATATGAAAAAAGTTAAACGACAGGTATTTTTTCAGCTAAAGGTCTTCTTCCCCTTAAAAGTCATCATTTTGTACGTTCTTTGGTCGATAAATGACCTTGTCAGCAAATACAATCTATCATTTAATTAAATGCTGACTAATTGTTAGTCCAACAATTATACACTGAATTGACGACGGATTTGTTCCGTTATTTCCCAATCATCACATCACAATGCAGGTGTGACCGTCCGTGCAGGGGATGCTCATTCCTCCGTAGCACCTGATTCCACCTCTGATGTTTGGGAGGTCCGTGTTTGCTTTGCTCCTATTTTGTAATAATTTATAGATTTTTGGTTTTGAATACTGCTTGTTATCTCCATGTTTCAATTACTTTGATGACGGTAGTTTTTGAATTTCTTTCTTTGGGTGGTACCGTCAAGTGTGTTTTAATAACTCATACACTGTCAGTCAAACTCAAATGAAAAAAATAATTAAAATGAGTCTAAATGTTAAAAAAAAACAGTATGGGAAATTGTGTTTAAAAATACATTTTGTAGTATTTATTCACTTTTTAATTAACAACATATTTTTATGTGAAAACAAGGTAACTTAATAATATCTACCATACTTTGAATCCCTTCCAATTCTTCGTCATACTTAAAAAGTCTAAAATAAATTTCGTACTTATAAACGGAAAAAGTCTAAAACAATGAATGATTGATATACATACTAGTATGTATTCTCAATGTTGCTATAATATTCTGAATTGTTTCCCCCTGTAACAATATATATGAAATGAATTTTCTGGATACGGTCCTTACCTCCCTATTACATGGTTAATTTCCGCATTGTATTGATACTTGTACACAAAGAGTAAAATCAGCCTAAATTGTTGCTGGCTTTATAAAAATTATGTCTGATCTGCACTTATAACCCTTATTTACAACCATGCAGCTCAAATTGGAGTAATTTTTCACCAATTAATAATAATTTGGGTATAATCTAATGATCGATTGACATTTTCCCTGCCGGCTGGACAAATGTCGAGAGTTAAAATGAAGAACAAACCGAAATGACGAGTTTAAGAGAATTTTTCGGTATCTTTCAAACGTTTCATGTAATAATCTTCTCTATTCATGGTTATTTTCTGGATGTGAAGAATTATACAGTTTATAGTGGTCCTAATGGCAGTCTTTTCGGATACTCCGTAGCATTGTTGAAAAATTCCGGCGGATTCTGGTGAGATTTAAGCTGAGTTAAAGATATTCATTGTTGTTTTTTTTTTCACTGAGCACAATACTATTAGGATTTTCCTTAAAGTATTTCTATATTAACATCACAAACATAACCGTAAAAAATATTAAAGTTAAAAAAGGGGACTGACAGAAGCATAAACACTGTCATCAATTCATTATATAATGGTTCCATTGTACAGCAGTATGTTCCGAAAATGAGGATAGATGATAAATGACCTTTTAATGAAATGCCTGTCTGATTTTTGATAAAATTAGACTCTCTATTTTAGGTAGTAAATAAAAATTTCTGTTTCAAAAAAAAAAATTTATAAGAAAAACAAAGCAAGCCTCGGAAAAAAATTTCCACTAAAATATGTTCTTTGATTGATTAAGGAACATCTAATGAAGAACTACTTAAAGCAAGAATTGCCAATCATTTTTATATGCAAAAGAAATTAGTTCCTCGATATTCCGAGATACCAGTTTACATAGCTTCTTGTATTCTTGCTCTTTTTTAAAGAATAACATTTTTAGTAAATTGTGAGTACTGAATTAAAAGCCAGTAAGCGTGTCAAAACATAACAGAACTGGTGCTTTCCACTCATACAAGGTTAATAGCTGGAAAAATGGATTAAGGGATAAAAAAACATCCCACAAATTATTCTGTTTGGAATTTTTCTATCTGGTGGTCAATAACGCAAAAACAAGATGCAATTATTTTTCCAGTCTTTTGACATTTAAATATTTCCTTTAATTAACTCTGACTATCAACACTTTTTGTGCCCATGTCTTCTGTTCTTCACTTTGTGTGTCCATTGTTTCTGTTCTTCACTTTGTGTGCCAATGTCTTCTGTTCTTCACTTTGTGTGTCCATTGTTTCTGTTCTTTACTTTGTGTCCATGTCAAATAAAGAGTGTGTGTCCATGTCTTCTGTTCTTCACTCTGTGTGCCAATGTCTTCTGTTCTCCACTTTGTGTGCCAATGTCTTCTGTTCTTCACTTTGTGTGTCCATTGTTTCTGTTCTTTACTTTGTGCCCATGTCAAATAAAGAGAGTGTGCCCATGTCTTCTGTTCTTCACTCTGTGTGCCAATGTCTTCTGTTCTTCACTTTGTGTGTCCATGTCTTCTGTTCTTCACTCTGAGTGCCAATGTCTTCTGTTCTTCACTTTGTGTGCCAATGTCTTCTGTTCTTCACTTTGTGTGTCCATTGTTTCTGTTCTTCACTTTGTGTGCCCATGTCTTCTGTTCTTCAATTTCTGTGCCTCTGTCTTCTGTTCTTCACTTTGTGCCCATGTCTTCTGTTCTTCACTTTGTGTGTCCATTGTCTCTGTTCTTCAATTTTCTGTTTTTCAATTTTGTGCCCATGTCAAATAAAGAGTTTGTGCCCATGTCTTCTGTTCTTCACTTTGTGTACCTCTTTCTTCTGTTCTTCACTCTGTGTGCCCATGTCTTCTGTTCTTCACTTTGTGTGTCTATTGTTTCTGTTCTTCACTTTGTGTGCCCATGTCTTCTGTTCTTCAATTTGTGTGCCCATGTCTTCTGTTTTTCACTTTGTGTGCCCATGTCTTCTGTTCTTCACTTTGTGTGCCTATGTCTTCTGTTCTTCACTTTGTGTGCCCATGTCTTCTGTTCTTCACTTTGTGTGCCCATATCTTCTGTTCTTCAATTTGCGTATCCATGTCTTATAACATTTTTGAAGAAGTTTTCCATTATATCACAAATATAATATTTTATTCCATATGCCTTGAAAAACTGCTTAAACACACCGGATATAGTTATATTCCACTGGAAACAGTTATATTGCCCTTCCGAACACAGTTATATTTCCTCTAGTGTAATCACTCTGCATATTAAGTACGTCGGGTTCGAAATTCACAGAGGCAGTTGCTAGGCAAACGTTAATAGTTCCTCTAAAATTAAAAAGTCTGGACAAGGTCTGCGATTTGTTTATTTGATAATTTAATCGAGAAGAAAATTTCTTAAATACAACAATTGTAATCAACACAAGTGTCAGCATACTGGAAAAATTCTGCCATGAATACTCAACGTACATGTATGTACGTAAACATAGTGTTCAATAAATATGTTCGATGATCGATTTGGGTTCAATGATTAAAAATTTTATATACCATAATGTCACATGGCTTAATTCTCGGGCAGCAATGCCAGAATATTTGCCCCTCGGTGACAGGAAAGACGTGGAGTATTATGTCGCCCTCTACCTGCGGCATCGGGCGACATAACACTCCACGGCTTTCCAGTCAGCTTGGGGCAAAAATATTCTGGTATACAACCCTCGAAGCCATGTAATATAGGTATACTGTTCTTCCCACTTTGTGTGCCCATGTCTTCTGTTCTTCACTTTATACACATCTCCTCTTTTCCTCACTGAATGCCCGTGGTTTCTGTTTTTTATATTTTTACCGTTTTTTCTGTTTTCACTTCGTTTCCATTTCCATTTTTTCTGTTCTTCATTTTGTGCCCATTCTTTCTGTTCTTCGCCTTGTGCCCATTGCTTCTGTTCCTCACTTCGAAGCCGTCTCTTTTGGTTCACACTTTGTGCCCATCTCTTCTCTTTTTTCTTTTATTTAGTGCCTGTCTCTTCTTTTTTCCAGGTTGTGCCAATCTCTTTTGTTCTTCACTTTGTGTCCATTTCTTCTGATCTTCACTTTGTGTTCGTTGCCCCTGTTATTCAGACATGATGTTGTGTCGAACTGTTCCTGTCGTTTGGATTTTGGCAAAATATCATATTTAAACGTGTACTAAATTTCATGAGATTTCGACCTTTCTATCAAACTTAATCGTAATCGTAATCTTTATTTGAGAGACTCTCCTTATCAAAATATTTTTTTACTCAAATATGCCAATAACTGAATTATTATAAATCCAAATTATAATCCTCTTTTTAATGTAAGAAAATTTTAAATTTAAGTAAGTTTTTAATATATTTGCAAAAATTTTGACTTTAAAATTTTGGATTCCTTTACAAACAAAACATAGAATATATACTTACTCCGTTAATTTATTAAGAGCAGTGAACAAGAAAATTTCTAATACAGCGCACCAAAGACCTAGTGGTTATAAATGGGATGCCTCTACGTTATAACGTACATGTATGTCCGAATGTATTGTTTTAATTTACATTAGTGCTTATTATCGGGTTCAAAATTGTAGATACACCGTTTATAAGAACACTCGGAAGCCATTTCAATTCTCACAAGCCAGTTTTTTTTAATTAGAAAAGACCAAAAAATCTTATGTATATATAAAGTTGCTTACAATTGTTCTACGGATATTTGAAAAGCATGTTCTGTACGTTTCCCTCTAAAATCGGCATGAACTTGATTGTCCGAGTAAGAGGGGAACTTAAAACCCAAAGGCTCTGTGCAAACGTTTCCCTCTAAAGCGGGCTGCAATGGTAGTTGGCTAAGCTAGTCAAACTGAGAAAATGAGTTTTATTTATTTCTTATAATTTAAATAATTTTTTTCAAAAATATGTTCAGTCGATAATTAAGATTTTATGGTTATTCTGTGAGTTTAAAAAATATACGATAGGGTAAGACAATTTTTTTTTGTGCTATGTATGAAAAATATCTTGAAACTTGGGAAATTGTTATTTTAAAAAATCAGTATAAATTACATTTTAATCCGTAGCTAGTTTTAAAGGGTAGATATGCTTGTTAAATGTAATGCTCGATAATATGAGAACATAAGCTCTGTGTGTGTGTGTTTGTGGAGGACCCTTAAGAAAATCTGTTTCCTGGATAAACATATTCTCAAAAAAGAAAAACATTTCAAAAAGTACCGACCCCCTGAAATTGAGGAGTTAAACAAACAGATCAAAAATTGGCAATTTAATTATCCAAAGTAAAATATTTCAAGCTTTCAAAGCTAAACACGACTCGAAAATAGGCATATACGCCATTTTTTATAATACTATCGACAATATCAGCACAGGGGTATGCTCTTCGCATTCTTTACACCTGACTGCTTTATTGGCAAGGGTATCGGCGTGGAATGGTGACCCGTGTTCATGCAGGTTAGCTTGCATTACATTTCTTTACGTTTTATTGCAGATACGTGCATTTGTGTTTGTTTTATACTGCATTGACCAGTGTAATTGTTGTATGTCTCTTTGATATCTTACTCTTCTGCATTTGAAGTAGTACACGATTATTTTGCTATTGAGTGCTGTATAGCATGCAGCCGTCTTCACCGGTGCAATTGATTACACTGAACAGTGACTAATTGAGCAGTTTGATATATAGGTGCCCTAAGATGAGCAAAAAAACGATCAAATATGGAGCACAAATTCAATTTACGAATCGTGTACAACTTGAATTAATTTTATACATTTAAATGGCTGATACAATAGGCAGTATATTAGTTGGCAAGTGTTATTCTTATTACACTGTTTAACAAATTTTGATCTTACATTGAGTTTGAAGGACTTCTTCATCAGTATTTATCTTTTTCTTTTTCAAATCAAAGGATCCTGGTCGGTGCACCAGAAAGCGATGATATTTTCCAGCCTTGGGTCAGGAAACCAGGAGCATTATATAAATGTCCCTACCCTGCAGAAAAAGGAGGCAAATATCAGCAGGTCAACGTCGACAGTTCAGGTACTCAGTGTTTCTACTTGCAAATTTGATTAAAGAGTACAAATCATACACCATCCCTTGCTTTAATGGGGATGCTCACACCTCCACAGCGCCTGATCCTACCTAGGTTTTTCTGGAGGTCCTTGTTTGCTTTGCAAATTTTTGTATTGGCTGATGGACTTTTGAGCTTGAATAATGTTTGTTATCTCCATATGTTTCATTTCAAACACCACTGCAGCTCCATTGGTTGAGTGTTGGTTCCTTGATCAGGAGGTCGTGTGTTCGAATCATGGCTGCGACTGACCTACGAAACGATAAATAAAAATTGACAGTATCTACTGTTTTGTCAAGCGCTCGGTACATTCAAGTGTAATTTGCAATTCTTATGAATGAGTTCTTTTAAAACTAGGTCCGGTGTAATGTTGAAGGTTTGGCACGATAAAGAACCCCCAGTGCTAAATACCCTTGGGAGCCCAATAAAGGTCTTAATTTGAAACCTTCATATGTATATAGTATTGTCTCTTTATGCGAGAAAAAATTATGGGAGAGACGTCAAATGCTGACTTACATTTTTCATACATATTGTTAAACCATTATCCGTACGCTGAGCTATCTAATCAAATGAAAAAAGGATACGTTTACAAGCAATTTGATTAGTATTGTGTTTATATTTTCAAAAAAAAAGGCAATCTTATTAGTTTTCAACTATTAAAAAAATGATCAAAGCAGCGGAATTGACATAGCAGAAAGTCTAGAGTTCATTGCATGTTAAGGACAGTAATTATTGTGTATGCCTCCACAAGAAGCCAATAATAAGGACGCATAAAACGGAAATGAACGTACAAGTAGGAAACTTATGTCTACAAAACATCCCACGGAACCTACGTCATTACTTTTTGCGTCTTATCAATGTACGTAAACACCTTAAATATATTGTCCTTGGAACAAAAGTTCGATCACTTGATTTGACAGGATGACTTAACTTCAACAATCCGTCCAATATGGACGATATATTCTATATTTAAAAAGAAAAGAAATGAATTTTAATTTTTCAAGGAAATCATAATTAATCATTACCATTTTGTCATTTTTAAACCAGCTTTAACCAGATTGGATATATTAGGCTTAAAACAAACAAGTATGACTCAATTTTTCAAACGGATCATAAATAACCCTGTAAAAGTTCTCTCAAAGCCAATATTTACATTCAGTGTAATTTTCTTTATGAAATCCATTAGAAATCCACGATGTTTAAATCTCTATAACACAAAAGAAACCTTGTCACCGCGCGTTAGAATACACAGTAGGAACTATAGCATTTTCAATACTCTAGGAACACTAAAATGTACATTGTTTTGACACAATTTAATGAAAAAAAAAAACGGTTAAATTAACGTAAAAATGTAACAAGTGTGAGTTTAAATATAATTTATTAATTTTTTCCTCGAAATGATCGTTAGCGTTATTTAAGTTTGCGACGTCACAAACGTCACAAACGGCTAGCGCTCTTACTTCTATAATTCATACCAGTTTTGAAGGGCGCTAAATTCACATTAAAGATTACCGAGATAAACAATAATGAAGAGGAAAAACTAGAGAATGTAAATATAAGCATTGAATTCATATTTTGGGATGTCTTCGTGCCGACAAATATCATACCGCGCTAACGCGCGGTATTAAATTTGTCGGCACGGCCAGGTGTGTTATAGGACCGAAGACATCCCAAAATATGAATTCAATGCTTAAACAAAGCAAACAAATAATTATTAGTTTCTGACCAGCTTAAAAATATTGAAAAAATTAACAATTTACTACAAAAAGTCATTAAAAGAATCATAGCTTTTCTTTACCATTAAAAGTACATATAAGACTAGATCGATGCGCTGTGTGCAATGAGCCCCCTAAATAATACTCCCGCCTCCCATATGTATAAAATGGTAGTGTTTATGTTTTGCTATGGAAACTCAAAATATGCGTCGGGTCAAAAAGTAAAATAGGAGATGTACAATGGCAATATAAAAGAAAAATTCTGTGAAAGTTTCATTAAATTTCATTCAATGGTCTGAGAGAATTGAGGATAAGAGATTGGTACCCAAAAGCATAACAGACAGACGGGTGGACAAACCGATTACTATATACCCTCCCGCTTTTCAAGCGGGGAGTATAATTAAGATTTTAATATTACAGTTGTAATAGATATAATGACCCTGTCAATCGAGCTAAAGAAAAAAATAGAACGAAATATTTTCAATTAATTGATAATTTGGCCATACTAGAAACTAGAGGTACTGTGAGCAATGAGCTCACTAAATGATACCCCCCTCCCATATGGTCAAAATGGCAAAGTCCATGTTTTGCTGTGGCCTGGAAGCCCAAAATATATGTCGGATCAAAAAGTGAAATAGGAGGTGCACAATGACAATATGTAATAAAGATTCTGCGAAAGTTTCATTAAATTTCATTAAGTGGTTTAAGACGAGTTGCGGATAAGAGATGGGTACCCCAAAGCGTAACAGACGGACGGATGGACGTACACACTGAGGGACATAACAATCACTATATACCCTCCCACTTTTCAAGCGGGGTTATAAAAAGTAGGAGCATCCTTTTGGAATAGCTATTGTACCTCACTAACACTACCACTTTATCCAAGATTTCCTGACACTCACAATTTTGGTTTTATTCCCCCGCTTGAAAAACGGTAGGGTATAAAGTAATCGGTATGTCCGTCCGTCTGTCTAGCTGTACGTCCGTCCGTCCGTCTGTTACGCTTCGAGACACTATCACTTAACTTTGAATGACTGTCATAATTTAAGTCTCAACATAACTAAAAATCAACACAACCAATCTAATATGCATTCAATTTCATTAAAGCTATGACTATTATTAATCAATTATTCTTTAATCTTATTTGAAAAAGGAAATACTGAAGAAACCTATTTATTTCATCGAAAAAAGATAAGATTCCACAACGATAAAAATCATCAATGGCTTGGTGTGGCGTTAGACGTTGACCCAGAAGATCAGTCAAGTATTTTGGTAATTATCATTACACACTTTTTTAATGGCTAACGATAATTGAAAATTAATTTTCCGTACTCTTTTTGTCCTCCTTTCTCACTCCTGTTTGTCCCATCTTTCATTCTCTTCTGAATCAATTCAATAAATATTACTTAAAAAATTGGAAATGTAGTAGATACTCCTCTGGGTAAGATATTCAAAGTTTCATCGAACATTAGATTCAAGATTCCACTTGCTGTCACTATTTAGATTGACTTGCTTTAAAAAAAAAATTAAAACCAAAGGCACCTATCCACCATGATTGAAGGTAATGCAACAATTTCCTTCATTTTTTTGAAGGGAGTTAGTAATTATCACGTATACAATTAAGCATTTTCTTATGTTTCATGCAATTTGTATCAAGCTATAATCATATTCCTGATATCATTGAAACGGCAGGTGATCGGTCAACAGGAGATGCTTACTCCTCCATTGCACCTGATCACACATCTTAATTTTTTTTTGGGTTTTTGCATATTTTCTCCCAATTTGTAACTTTTCAATGGTGCATATGAGATTTTTCATACACTTCTGGTTGTCTTCATACTAAACTGAAATGTAAAGAAGTCTGTTTAAGCCATGCTGCGTTAAGCTATGCGCAATGAATAAACACATAATTTGATATCAATACATAACTATTGGAAATATATGGTGATTTTTGTCGAATAAATTGATGACAATATGATTTTGAATGAAAATTACTTCGAATAATTATCAATTGGTAGATAGATACATTGTAAGGTATCTGTACATATACGTCACAGTTGACCTTAATGTATTATGTCATTAGATCTGTGCTCATCGCTGGAAAGACAGCTATTTAAACTTACATCTAAATGGAATCACTCACATGAATGGTATGTGCTATCAACTAGATGCAGAACTTTCGAAAACTGCCAGAAAAATCCCGGCTTTGACAATTCGAGAACGGCTAGTCAATCGTCAACGATATGCCGAATTCTCCATGGGTGGACTAGGAATGTCGGCAATATATTCTGGGGTATTCAGCTATGTAATGATTATTTCTGTTGAGCTATCTTTGAAATAGCTCATTTTATTTATCATTTCTTTTTCACGGTAATTAAGATCATCTATTATGTATTCGCATATTTCATGCACTTGCCAACCGAGGTATTTATTTTAAAACTTTCTATAAAAAGACAAATTTTAGAATTTAGACATAGAATATTAACTGAAAGGACTGTGAAGATTTGTATTTTCCAGGTATCAGGGTACTTAATCCTAGGCGCACCTGGACTTAATGATTGGTCAGGTTTGTACACAACATTAATAATTTATATTAATAACAGATGGCACAGATTTTGACACATCTGTTTCATATTTAGATTTTTTCTTGAAAAAGTTAAAATATCTAACAGCAAATCGTTATGATAAACGTGATGACGTAAACTTTTCAATGACCAACCATCCTAATTTATGCTGCAATCAGAGGCGTCTTATCTGCAAAATGGATGTATATCTCCCAGTCGATTCGATACGCAAGAGCATTCTCTACATATGAACAATTTAAAAAAGAAGGCAATTTTGACAAACAAGTTGTTGAAACAAGATTATCATCAGTCTCTTTTAAAAACATCATTTGGTAAGTTCAATGGTCGACACAATCACCTTTTCAGCAAATGCAATTCATCATTAAGTCAAATGCCTCCTTTTCCAAATATTTGTTTGGCCTTTATATATAAACTGAATTGTCGACGGATGTGGGGGAAACTCAAAAGACATTCCTTCTTGGCACCTGATCCCATTTCTGATGTTTTGGACGTCCGTGTTTACTCTTCTCCAAATTTGTATTGTTTAATTTTTTTTGGAGGGGGGGG
>PRKT01000104.1:979486-994170 GCA_003671525.1 Saccostrea glomerata | reverse complement strand
GGGGGGGGCTTGGATACTGTTCATTATCACTAAATATTTCATCGGACTGATCAGGTTTTTATTTTCTTCGTTACAACATAAGTGCTATAGATTACATGCGTAAGATAATTTACATCCTAGTTTAAGTGGCTGCTGATAGATAATATTTTAGTTAAATATTTGAATATTCAGAAATATAAATCAGACTGTTCGCAACAGTTGACAATAGACAATCAAACCATGTTACTGGATCAAAGAAACATTTGCCTGACATTTTCATGAATGCTTTGTTATTTTAAGAATAGTAGCAAATATCACCTTGTCACAGATGTTAGTTTAACTCTTTACAACTTACTGAATTTTTATGCAATATACACTTAACGTCAAGTCATAGAAATATGACGTTACCGTTTCCCCGCAAGCACGTTATAGTCTGGTACAAGTTCCTCTAAAGTTTAGCGTAAAAATATTATGATGTAATAATTTAATGAGAAAATTACTTTCCTTATTCTATGAGTTTAAAGCAAGTATAAAATAGAAGGAATTTTGCAATAAATTGAAGATAAAATGAACATTTTTTAAGTGCGTGAAAATGCGTGATTGTGGGGAAACAGTATATGCGTGATTTTGCGTTAGAAATAGGAAATAGTATATGCGTTAAAATGCATGACTGCGGGGAAGGGGGTTAAAGGTCTTTTTTATCTAAAGAGATTCCACGAAGAGCTAATAAAGAGAGAGAGATTTAAAAATTAACCTATCTGTAGATATTGTCTTCATGCCTACAATATCACATGAATATCAGAGGCGTCTTGTAAATGTATAATAGCATAATCTAAAATCATATATTTTCATGGCATAACATTTTCGTAGAAAGAAAGGAATACATCTATCATTTTGTAAGAATTTAAGATTAAAGAGGTTTCAAAGGTCATGAATTGGCAGGTATGTTGATACCACAGCAATGAAAATAACCACCATCACACGAGGTTTATTTTTTTTATTTTGTATTGTTTTCTGGACTTTTGATCTTGAATTCTGTTTCTTATTTTCATGTTTCATTAGTAAGGTTAATGTTTAGATAAATGATGTCAATGACTAAAATGAGAGTTCCTACCTATAAAAGGTGAAGATTACGAGCAACGATCGATCTCAAAATATTTATAATCAATACAAATATGTAAAGAGGGCTAGAACACGGACCTCTGGAAATGTCAGGTAGGATCAGGTGCCTTGAAGGAGTAAGCTGACTCTAGTACAAACACAGTACCAACCAGACCCAACCTGACACAAAATAGTTCTAGAGCTGTCAAAACCAGACCTAACCTGACACAAAACAGTTCTAAAGCTGTCCAAACCAGACGCAACCTGACACAAAACAGTTCTAAAGCAGTCCCAACCAGACCCAACCTGACACAAAACAGTTCTAAAGCAGTCCCAACCAGACCCAACCTGACACATAGCAGTCCTAGGGCAGTCCAAACCAGATCAAACCTGACACATAGCAGTCCAAAAGCAGTACCAACCAGACCCAACCTGACACAAAATAGTCCTAGAGCAGTCCAAACCAGACCCAACCTGACACAAAGCAGTCCTAAAGCAGTCAAAATCTGATACCCAAGGACTGCTTTAGGACTATTTGGGTTTAAGGTTTGGTCTGGTTGGTACTGTATTTTACGTTTTTAGGAGGAGTTGTATTGGAAAGAAATGGATCTAACAAGGATGACCTCCATTACATTGAACCCCCGAGAAAGGCTTACCAGGACTTTCAAATCGGTTAAGTATTCATTATATTTCAAACTAATTATTGTATCTATATTCGGAAAGACTTGATTATCTATATTTTAGAATAAATTTGAAAAGCATTTGAACCATCCATTGTCTGGAATATTTATTAATTCTATGTAACGAATAAAAATTATCTTATCTTGAATATTGTACAGAATACTATCATAAATATCTATATCACAAACCTTCTGTCATTGTCAGGCAGTGTTTTTCGCGTACTTTAATCATTTTGTGAAATATATTTTTGCAATATCATTTTTTTTCAGATAAAATGAAGGAACTTACTCTCATTTTCTAGTTAAATTATTTTTAAGTAATATTTTATTTGAATCCTTAGGAAGCAGTCTTGCTGTTGGAAATTTTTTATTCAGAACTGTCAAAAGTCTGGCTCTGGGAGCACCAAGACAAGGAAAGGTAATCATAATATTATATTTATTTAGCAAAATTAAAATAAAAATGCACAAGACGTGAAATGGGTAAAGAAAGAATCATCACAGAAAAACATATATGCAATCGTAATTTATGTTAAATTATTCAACAGATAAAAGATATACACAGACTGAAATACTGACTTTAAACGAGCCAGATGAAATCCCTGTGACAGAATTAACCCTCATTCGGTAATCTACATTAATAAATAGAATGAATTTCTTCTTCAGTATCGACAAAATTGAAACGTCAATTAAATATGCAGATGAGAGCAGAATTCCTCTGTTTAGATAACGTTGTTTAAATATAAAGGAATATAAAAGAGTATGGTTAAAAAAAAAGGAGTACAGAAAATAATTGATTGACTGTATGCTGTAGAATAATGTAGAATAGGTACATATTGGTAAGTTAAGTAACCACACTGTAGGCGGCTGTGGTAAAATATCGACACAAAAAACTGGAAATTAATGTAATTACAGAGAAAAAAACATGATAAGGTGCAAGGGGTGTCCAATAAATAATATCATCAGCTCGATAACATGTAACATAGAAATCATATGCCAATAAGCTTGGTTTTCTCTCAATACTGAATCTAGAATGGATTGATAACAGTTTATGTGACCACTTTTCATCGCACTGTTTCATCGTGGTAAGCTGGAAAACAAGATCTACTCAAGAAACTGCATAAAAAATGAATGTTAAAGAATCAGTAAACTAGAGTGAAATTAAACGCTTCATTAAAGCTGCTGTAAAACTTGTTTAGAATCCCAAAGAATTATTTACTGAAATTTGCCTGAAATACAGCAACCAATGTCTGTTTGATATACAAGAATATTTCAATGAACAAAAATGATAAAATGGGTGTCAAAAATTGGTACCGTCCTTGCCGACAAGGACTCACAACAACAAATGTAATGTTCGGGAAAATTCAACAAATTATCACTGATTATGTTTAATTAACTTTAAGACACATAGCAAATTTGATAGGAGTCATTTTGGGGGTAGTTCACAATGTTTTAAAGAAACGTTTGACAGTAAAAAAGCTTATTACTCAAAGGTCCCCCCATGTTTTGAAAAATGAGTGAAAATGACAGCGGGTACGAAGATGTAAATGATAATTTTAAAAAATCAAAAATTGTACTTATCCACTTTGTCTGAAATGAGTGAAAATGACAGAGTGTACGAAGATGTAAATGATAATTTTAGAAAATCAAAAATTGTACTTATCCACTTTGTCTGAAATTCAAGCAGATGATGAACTTGAATCCATTGCTTTAAATCCTCAAAACAAATTAACATTAATAAGATGCATTTTACAAAACAGCAAAGAACTGAGAAGAGCTAAGAATTGCAAGTGCACAAAGCAGGTTTATATGCTATTTTCTTAAATATTAGTGGTCTTGTTGTTCAAATCCTTATTCTGGGAGGCAATTCAATTTCTGGAGTAGTCTAGAAAGCAAACTTTTTGCAAAAAAAATCGAAAGATTTATGAGAGGGAGGAACAAGATCAGGAATCAATTACATAAAATTTCTTTAGCACAGCGTCCTAACCCACAAGCCATGAAGAGTAAGGAGTTTTTGGGTTAAACAGAAACTTAATGTTTTATCACACCAATAATATTGACCATATCTTTCAACCATTGACTTGGTTGAATTCCTATAAACTTAAAAAACACCTTTCAGAAAGAGAAAACAAATACAAGAAATCATAGGATCTGCCATATTTCAGTATACGATGGGTCAAACTAAAAAATGTGTTCAAAAATCAATTAGAAATTAAATGAAATTGTTACCGACATATATTTTAATTAGAAGAGAATATTAAAAAAATCATCATGACTAAATCATTGAAAGGCGGTTTTTTGTTTCTTTCCGAGCACCGATGACATTATTTATTGAACGGCCCTCGTACATGTAACAGGGCAAAAAGAAACAAAATAGCCGAAAAAGTTATGACAAAACGAAAGCTATACAGTCAGTTTCTTTAGTTCAGCCAAAGTAAGAGAGAGAGAGAGAGAGAGAGATTACAGACATAGGTACATGTATGTAAGTAAATTAAAAACAAGATAAATAAATTAGCGGACCACATTTATGCCATAAGAACATGTACATTTAACGGTATAATAATATTTCAAACTAATTAAATCAGACTTCTTATATCAACGCAGTATACACTCTGCATAAAATAGATCAGACATAACTTCTCACGCATAGTGTATACGGCGCGGATCTATGAAGTCTGATTCTAATTAGATTGAATAATATTCATGGTAAATAATAAAGGAAGGGCCAGTTAATAAGCTAATATACAAATATTACACAATATAAGATTAAAGAAAACAAAACCAGGAAAGGTTTATATCTTTTATTAAATCATTTAATGTGAAACATATGGAGATACGTGTAACGAACAGTTACTGTACTCAAGATCAAAAGTCAATAAAACAATACAAAATAGGAGTAGAGCAAACACGGACCTCCAAAACATCAGAAGTGGGATCAGGTGCCATGGAGGAGTGACCCGTCATGTGCTCCTTGTCAAGATAGGGAAATAACGTAAAATTCCGTCGTCAATTGTACTACTTACATAATGGACTTATACATGTAGTATGAAAAACGTCAGTCAGCATTTGACTCAATGATAAATTGTATTTGCTGACATGGCCATTGTATCGACCATAGAACTTACTGAATTCGTATTTTTTCAGGTTAAATGTATTGTGAATTGAATAGCTATTTAAATAAGTGTAAAATAGACAAAAGCCTTATCATTTTATTCTCAAAAAGATTTTAATAGCATGAAAATGGTGAAGTCCCTCATCGGCAAATACTTTTCAGACACATCTTTCACATATTTGATAGGAAATTTAAAATGAATTTGTCAACATATACATTAGAAATATTTATAAATTTGAGTGCATAAAACATACAAATAGATATTATCTAACAAAACTATTATTACGAGTTTTGAAAATAAAATCGGTTTCAATGTACGGAAATAAGACAATGACCGGTTTCTGTTATTATCTATTCCCTAGATAATTATTTTTGTTTTACAGGTCTTATTTTACGAATGGATGGACACAAATAGGGAACCTGTCCATACAATAGAGAATGCACAAGTAAGTATTACATTTCAGATCTAAAACTGAATCGAAGCAAATAATATTCAACATTATTCAGGTTTGCTACATGTATAAGATATATAATTTGATAAAAGTTAAGTGTGTGCGTTTCGATTCTATTAAATTGTCAATGAGTTATGAAGGTTTTGTCTTCTCGAATGATAAAAAAAAATTACTTAAGGACAAGGTCTTGTAAATGAAAGATGCCTACATATTTATCAAATTTAAGAAATAGATTCCTTTAATGATGCTTTATAACAATAACATTATATCACATTGACATTATATAACATTTAATATACAATGAAAATTAATATATGCTTTTCTCCAACAGACCTTAAAAAATACATCTTTAAAGGCAGAGATTTTAAGCACTGCCTTCAAAAATACCTGGTCTGGGTAGCCCTGTCAATCAAGTGTGTGAAGGTCCATCATTGGATGCTGGCACTTGATTGACATTTACTTACTGGTCCCTGAATATACACTGTACACCTTGTTTGGAACTCATGGTGACCTTCTAATTTACTTTTGATCCTTTGATGTTTACTGAACATGGAATACAGAGACTGTATACTATGAAAATTTTTAGGTTGATAATATATGAATTAAATAATATTTTCAACTCATACACTAACGTTTAAAAAATCTTTGTTTTAATATTTGAATTTTTAGTATGATATCATAATTTTTTAACGGGTAGGGGTATTTTCAAACAGTCAAAAATAAATCAATAATTATAAAATTAAAAAAAAACTTTTACTACTAATTTTAAAAATTGTCACAGAATCCCAAACACAGGTAAAATTTGACACCTGGGATATCTCACTGTGTATTCAATTACTTTCTGTGTATAGGGATTAGGAGACAAATGACCACAGGTAGACTGCTAGTCCCTAATGCTATGTTCCCACTATCACGATTGGCGCCACGATTGATATCGGGGACTCGAACGTGGACAAATCGTAGTGATCGTATCAAATCGAAACAAATCTTGTGTTCACTCGTGGCTATCGTGTTGATTGTGGAATTTTTTTTGACAGTCAAAAATTTTTCTACGATTAACACGATTTGATTTTAATCGTTATCATCGCATCAAATCGCATTACATCGTAACTAACCTCAGCTGCATCGTAAGTAAACGCATCTAATCTGGCTTTCATATCGCGATCATCGGGATGGATCTCGGACAGAACAAACATCCCGCTAAGTGGCGATACGTTGCGATGTCTCACGTTCTGTCACTATCTGTGACGCTTAAAATGCGTGGTCCTACTGCTCACCTGCTGACACGGTATTTTCCCGCTCAGAGACGATTTGATACGGACGTATGAGAGCAAACGCCATTAGACACGAATTTCAACGTTTTGTTGCGGACGATCGTGAACGCTATATTACGAATACTTAAGCTTGCAAAAATAACGGGAAAATTGAACGCGTTTCTTTCCCCAATTGAAAAAATGTCTTGAGTTTTGGAAAATATTTTAAAGATGCCACCTAAAACAGGTAGGAAAAAAAGAAAGAAGGGGGAGATCCTATCTTCTTCTGAACCTGAACCCGTTCGATCAGAGGCAACATCGGTGAAAAAAAAAATAAAAAGGTAAGAACACAGGTATACTGCTGCTTTTGCACTACTTTGACAGCAATAACATATGACCATAGTTACACTAGAAACACCATCTTCGTGACGTTGTCATCAACCTCCACTTCTGCCATTATTTTTGATTGTATGTTTATGTTTTGTTTACTTTTTAATAGATAACATATAATGGACTCAGTATAGCCAGATTTTTATAAATCTGTCTGGGTACAATCGTAGCTCAAAGCGTGTTCTATCTTGATCCTGATCGTGAAATACATTGCAATGAACGTGTTTTTCTATCGTACATTAGCACAAGAGTGCGCGATGAACGTATTATATCGCAAGAGTACGTATTAAAATGTAGAAGATCCTTTCTAGTCGAGAACTCGGATCGTGATATTCTTGACAGATCGAGGTCCTTTTCCGACTAAGTCTTGATAATCCTATTGGAACGTAATTTATCTTATCTGAACGGTAGTCAGATCGTCAGAGATCGAATCACATGAAATATATCCATCGTGGCCATAGCGCATAAAAGCGTAACGAAACGTATGAAAACGCACCTATACGCATTTCTTCGTATCTTGGCATAAAATTCAATAAAAACTCTGCGATCAACTACGAATGATTTATCGTGACGTGCATTACTGACCGCACGACAGTGGGAACGTAGCATAAGGCATTCACACCTGTACAAAATAAGCACCTCCCTGGAATTTACCACCCGGTAAAAAATCTCTGCCTTTAACTAAATCATTTCAAAGAACTGAATTTAAATTGAAAAATGCAAGATAAATTTCGAACGTCATCATGCTATGGAAGCCTGAAAAATGACTTTTAAAAGCTAACACTTACTTGCGCAGGCTAAAATTGTCAAACCATTTCAACATTTCAAGTTTATTTATATTCACATAAACTATAAATTTTTCTACTTTTTCCATTGAAAATGTATACTTTCAAGCTACAATGTAGGTCTATTTTATTCTAATGAACCAACTATATGTAATTGTAAATGCAATACAGGATGAAAAACAACGAAAAAAAAACCTTTTTTTTAAATACAAAAGTCTTCATTGATTATGTTTGTACCTCTTAAATATAATGTAAGAAATTGACAAGGAAATGAGGAAAAGACATTTTCCCGCGAACTTCATTTATCATATTTGTCATGATTTTACTAGGAATAACAAGAACAACTGATGGGGCTCATGACAAAACAGAACGTTACATTCAAATTCTACGTACGCCATGTATTATGCTAAATATGACAAAATAAATCATAATTATATTCTAACTTTTATAGATAGGAATTGGTTTTGGTGCGTCACTTCTAACATACAGGATACGTAATGAATACCTGGATGACATCATAATCGGCGCACCGTACTTCACATCAAATAGCTTGGAGAACGAAGGAAGAGTCTATGTGTACAAATCAAGAGGAATTGTAAGTCTCTCTCTCTCTCGCATGTAATTTGAAAATAATTTATAAAAAAAACGTCACTAAATCACACAGAAAGCGAAAAATATGACTTTGAAATTTTATTTTTGTTGAAGCTAAAAGTATTGTTATTCTTTTGATTTATATTCAAGTTAGGGTTTGGACTTATCACTACTCTAAAATGTGTCCCTTTTGCACGTGCGCAATTTGGAGCCTCTCTTGGTAACTTAGGTGACCTAAACCACGATGGCTTCAATGGTTAGTATTTTTTCATTGTCATATAAGATATCTATAACTTTTCTCATGTTTTTGACCGTTTGAAATTCAGTTGTAAAAAGTGTACAAAATTATTTATAAGTAACAAATATTTACAAAGTCGAAAGTATAAATTAGGTTGATTGATTGATTGTGTATTATTTAAAGCCCCTCTCGAGAATTTTTCACTCCAATGGATACGCCACCATTTGCCGATGGAGAGCTATAAATGGTGCCCTATACTTAGCATTTACAGCCATTAAGCAGTGAGCGATCTTTTTCGTGCAGGCACCTACTGCGACACGGGACCTTGGTTTATACAGTCTCATCCGAGGGACCGGTTTCAACGTCCAACAGTGGGATTCGAGCCCATGACGTAAGGATCAACTCCTTACTTCGCGATCCTAGAACAGACACTCCACCTACTGCGCCTCGCGGGCGACGATATTAATATAAGATAGGGTGATGATTTACCAATTGCGACAACTGTTCCTTAATAAATTGACGTAAATCAGCAATGGAAACCACTCCTTCTCATAAATTAGACCAATAATCTTTAATTAGATTGGACAAAGAACGAAAGACGTCAGTCGATAATTGTTAAGAATTAATATTGGTTTTTGAAAACTATACCAGTTTAATAACCATAGAATTTTCGAAATATTGACTTAAATAATCGGATTTCATCTTTACACGTTTTTATCTTACTTTGGTAATAAGAAAAACGTAAAAAAAAAATTCAAAAAGAGGTCCGAAGTTTTATCCTTAAATTCTGTTATCATGCAAGTGTTTCTTGTAAAACATCCAAATTATGAAACAGATGTGTCAGACAATCTGGTGCCTTTTTTAATTTCAAATACAATGTAATTATATCAAATAATTATAAAATGTCAATATAAAAGTGAACAGATTTCTTGAAATCTTTTTTTCGCTGTCAATCATTTGGACCGACTGCCATGTGAAGTTTGTCAGTCCAGACGGATTTCTATAAGTCCAAAATAATATCAAGAAAAACATGAACATTGTATTGAAACTTTATTATCAATAAACACGTCGTCTATAAACACTGCACACTTCTTTACAGTTTACCAATCATACTTACTGTAATAGTTTGACACAAGTTAGAATAATCTGTGTCTCGGAACAAGCCCTCACAACAGTTATACTCGCTATGTAGCAAATAATTACAGAATTGCTCCGAAACGAATTTGAAGTATACAAAAGGATTTGCACTTGAAATAACTTCAAAATTAATTATAACAAACCTTTTGAAGGTCGCGTATGCCTTTAAACCTAAATTATGATCCAAATAATGACGATAATTCAACTAATATTCTTTACGTTTTTTCTCGCTTCAAATTTACACGCCGTGTTTGCATCTGGAACTCTCTGGAATCTTTGTAGTAAATGTACTGAGTTTGAGTTATTGACCGTGTTTATTTTGCGACATAGTGAATATACGGAACAAATTCTATTATCAAACCGGGTCCGTAGGACATTTACATGTATCATTTTTACGACAGAACATTGTCTCTAAATTTGCACTTGTATTAATCGAGAAGCCATTACAACATGCAGAAAAAAAAGAGTTTGAAAGATTACGATCGGTCAGTTATAGGGAATTCGTACGAAATTTAGTCAGATTTTTCGCAAGTTCCTCTGTCAACAACGTCCGGTCTTTTGAACTGACACAGAACGGAAAGTAATCGGTCCTTGGTTGATTTTATCGGTTTTGCCGACAGGACCGAAAGATTTCAAGAACTCTGAGTGAAGCAGATTACCAGAAAAAAAATCTTTGATGATTGTTGACTAAGTAGAAAGTATCCAATATCAAAGTCCAAAAAACAATACAAAATAGGAGCAGAGCAAACGCAGACCTCTAAAACATCAGAGGTTGGACCAGGTGCCATGGAGGAGTGAGCATCCCCTGCTGAACGGTCACACCTGCCGTGTGCTCCTTGTCATGATCGGGAAATAACGGAAAAAACCCGTCGTCAATTCCGTGTTTAAATAATTGACTGAAAATTAGTATGAACAATGCGAGTCAGCTTTTGACTCCATGATAAATTGTATTTGCTGACAAGGTCATCGTATAGACCAGAGAACTTACGAAATGATGACATTAAACTAGAATGCTGATATTCTTGCTTCATCAACTTGTTTGTCAACAATTTACCTTGCTTTAGAAACTGTTCAAACGCAGAGCATGCCACTGCGTATAGAATTAACCGTGATATATAAACGCCG
The DNA here is from genome assembly GCA_003671525.1 of Saccostrea glomerata. NCBI lineage: Eukaryota > Metazoa > Mollusca > Bivalvia > Ostreida > Ostreidae > Saccostrea > Saccostrea glomerata. The sequence goes on along the minus strand of PRKT01000104.1, from coordinate 983,330 downwards.
TATGCAGGTGATGTAGGTTTATCACTTTTATCATAGAGTTTGGATGTTAAATTACCATTAACGTCTATTTCAAGTAAAATATCCAAGTATGAAACAGTTGTGTCAGACTATGTGGTATCTTTTATCTCAAGCTCACCAGAATATGTCGAATGGACATAGGAATGGAAATTATCATCGTTAATTGATAATACGTCATCGATATATCTAAATGTTGAGTTGAAGGCCACAGCAAGTGTTTTCCTCTTTTCACGCATAAGATTTTGCACAAATTTTGCTTCATATGAAAATTAAAAAATGTCTGCTTAAAACGGAGCGCTATTGGTCCCCATGGGAATTCCAATAGATTTTTGGAAGACCTGGTCTCATAGATATCGTCGATCAGAAACTCAAGCATCTTTTTGATGTCAACTGAAGAGTTCTTGCATGTGCAATCAGAATGTGTTTTAACAAAATGATTTTGCAAATGACCAATGACAAAGTAGGTAAATTTATACGAGTTCCATTTTATTGAAAAAACAGCTGTCAATGATATCAAAAAGCCAGGACTTTAATTTATCGCGGGGAATGGTTGTGTTTAAAGATGAAAAGTCGTAGGTTTATAAGCTGTTGATTTTGGTAAATTCTTGTGATTTCAAATTGTCCTAGAGTTCTTTGGAATTTTTGAGTATCCACATCTGATTCACACCAGTTCTTGAATATATTGTTGCACCGTACCCTTGAATTTTTTGCTTAACTTCTGTCAGTACCTTAGTGAGGAGTATCCCGCAATGTATCTTTGGAACCCGATATGTATCTTTGTTTGTAAGGATTCATATGAGGTTTCGGAATCCAATATAATGTGAAGCATATACTTTTACTTGATCCTGAAAAATGAAAAAAACATGACTAATATACATGTATGCTTATGTCTTGAATCAATTATAAAAAAAAAATAAAAATTACCTCTGACTTGGTCTTTGATGTCAAAAAACCTAGTCTATTGTGTATAATTATCGTAGAAGCAAACACATTTTGTTAATTTTTAAAAAATATTTTTTTCCAGATATTGTTGTTGGTGCCCCATATGAAGACGATGGGAGCGGTGGAATTTATATATTTAATGGTTATAAATCAGGCATATGGCCGGTATATACACAGCACATAAAATCACAGGACCTTCAGAAGTCAATCAAAGGTTTTGGAATGTCATTTTCCCGCTCCGAGAAAATTGACAATGGGAGAAAGACAGGTACATGCATATAGTTTTGATTCGGTGAAAAAAGAGTGTAAGGTATCATAATAAGGTCTGCTATACTTTTCTTGTGTATTCCATGTGATGCGGCATTTTTAGGGCCCAACCATTTTGATTTTGTAGAATTTGACCTACATTTGAAAAACGTTTACCACAGCCATGAATTTTGAACAGTTAGTGCCCAAACTATCATATATTAACTCTCCTTCAGATACTAATATATTTAACCTTCTAAACTTGACCTTGCAGACTGACCTATATTGCTGAAAGAACTATATGCGGTATATTGCATATTTTTGCACCCGCTCAAGCCATATTTTTAAAATTTCTTGAAATGTTCTGAATTGTATAAATTGTATGAGAAATATAAATTAACAAAACATATTATAGTTTCATAGAAGGGTTTGGCAATTTTTGTTTTTATGACGGCACAAACAAGTCGGACTTTTTATATATTTTTTCAGAAAGAGGGCAAAATGAACAAAATTTTAACAATTTTAGCTATAACATTTATAGAGTGCAGGCCTGCTCAAGAACAATATTGATATATTTCATTGATCTTATCATTCTACACAGTATATTAAAATATTGAGCTTGAGCAGCCTGCACTCGGTGACTTTTACTCAAAACAATGACGTAATATATATTTTTTTTCTATAGAAATCATGGAAATTTTAAATTTACGTAATTTTCCTGACGTCATTTCAAACATAAGACTCCATATGGTTATGAAAATATTCAGTGCTTTGAAGTCAGCAGATTTTCCCTTGTTTTAGAACATAATTAGATATTTCTCCGTCAAAGTTGGAGGAAAATATTAGTCATTACCGAATAAAGTCCTTGATAACATCCTTGGATCAATTTGTGCCAGGAATGTTTCACTAATGTTTTTGCTTGGTATTTAATTTTTTTTTAAAAATTCAAACATTTCAATTTGCTCTACATTTGAAAAACGTTAAATTAGAATTAAGCTGGACTTTGAGCCGCCATTCGGATCTCAGTGTTTCTCTAACATGTTTTGTTTTAGATTGCCAAAATATATTTCTAAATTATAACAGATACTTTGTATGCGTTGCATCAAATGTCTTCAAAAACAGTGAAGGCGATATTAATATAAGCATATCAGCAATTTCCTATATTTGAATAGATGATTCTCTATTCTCTAATTCAAATTTTAAAAAAACAAACTTATCTTTAACTTTGCATTCCGTGCATCGAAACACTTTACGAAGCATAAAATTACATTTTAATTTATAAATCCCTCCCCTCCAAATTTCTTATATATCATGCCAATCTTACAATTTTGCCTCGTATGTTGGAAATGGTTAAAATTACGAAGAGTAATAAAACTAACTCATATAAAAATCAAGTAAAGACTACAAACTGGGATATGAGGAAAGACCTGGGGGCCATAAAACTAATATGAGTTAACTTTTGATTTCAGTCTCACTTTTTCCATGTCAAAAGAATAAATAGTGGAAAAGTGAGAATGAGATCAAAAGTGAGATCGTCTTAGTTTTATGGTCCCCAGACCTGGAACCCTGAAAACTCCAGAAGAGCAAAATTTCCTTTGAAACCGTGAACATCCACACCTAACTCACTAAATTAATCATGTTCAGGTAGCAATCGACGGCAGTGAAATTCGAATAAAACAATAGCTAAAGAGTGGGCTGGAAATAAAGTGCAATTCAATTTGGATGGGTTGCATCTAAAAAGGCCATATTTTATACTCTCAATTTAAACAGGACTGTTAACGGTTTATCCTATAACAGGTAATGAGAACACCTACTGAGACAATAACTTAATACAATGACGATAAAAAGCACTTGTGAATGGTACTTTTACATAAAAAAAATGATACCTGTATTGTGTTTAGTGTCCTTGTTTATGCTGTATAGTGTCCTTGTATATAATTAAGTAACGCTTAAGTGTGATAAATAATAGTTATTTGTAGTAAAAACAACAGAATAAAACAACTTCACCATAGTTCACCATATCTATTATTATAAATTTACAAATTCGTCACCTTGCGTTTAATATAAAATTGAAAACAAGATCAGGTTTCTCTCTAATTCTTTCAAATACAAAAATCAAAGATCATGATTTTTCTGAGGTAAATCCCATCTCTGCTAGCCAAGGGTTTTTGATACATTCCCTTGGCATACCGTTTTAATTGAAAAAAAAGTTGGGATTTTTTTCCTCAAGTTGTGAGTGGAGTTGATCGATATTGATCGACCAATGATCAATAATTGTTTGTATAAGAAGTTCTCTGCGTTCGGGACAAATTTTTATATTCTTTACTCTCGGATATGAAAAAAAACAAACAAGTAAGCAACAATCACATGCTATTCTATGAATAGATATGGTGTCACCCAAACTAATAACTAAGATGTGTGTAAAATATAAAATTCAGTTTAAATCTTTATTGAGCTTGTTAATTTGCTCTTAAAATAACAAACGAAAAACCAATACATTCTTATTAATTCAAAAAAAATTCATGATTGAAATGCATGTACGTTATTTATTTCTGTTGATGACGCAATTTGTGAGTACCTGTTCAAAGTTCGAGATCACATGACGTAATCAATCCCGTCTTCTCACAGCACCGTATGT
>PRKT01000104.1:958056-978685 GCA_003671525.1 Saccostrea glomerata | reverse complement strand
AAAAATCTTCTTCTCAAGTACCATTGAGACAGGAAAGATGAAACTTATGTGAAATTATCCTCGGGTAGTGTAGATTCAAGTTTTTTTCAAATCTTGACCCCCGGGGATAAGGTAGGGCCAAAATGGCCGATCAAAGTTTTACATAGGAATATATAGGAAACATCTTTAAAAATCTTAATCTCAATTACCATTAAGACAGAAAAGATGAAACTTATGTGAAATTATCTTCAGGTAGTGTAGATTCAAATTTGTGATCAAATCAAAATCATGACCCCCTGGGGAAGGGTGGGGCAAAAATGGCCGATCAAAGTTTTACATAGGAATATGTAGGAAAAATCTTTAAAAATCTTCTTCGCAAGAACCATTGAGACATTAAAGATGAAACTCATGTGAAATTATCCTCAGGTAGCGTAGATTCAAGTTTGTTCAAATCATGACCCCCAGGGGTAGGGTGGGACCAAAATAGCCGATCAAAGTCTTACATAAAAATATATACCGAAAACTTTTAAAATCTTCTATTCAGATACTTTAAAGCCATGATTAGAGATATTTATATGGAATCATCCTCGGGTAGTGTAGATTCTAGTTTCTTCAAATTATGACCCCTGGGGGTAGGATGGGGCTAACATGGCTGATCAAAGTTTTACGTAGGAATAATAGGGAAATCCTTAAAATCATCCTCTTAAGTACGTCAAAGCCATGATTAGAGATATTTATATGAAATCAACCTCAGGTAGTGTAGATTCTAGTTTGTTCAAACTACAACCCCCAGGTATTGGGTGGGGCCACAATGGGGGATCCAAGTTTTACATTAAAATATATTTAAAAAGTCTTCTTATCAAGAATAGCGAAGCCATGATTAGTGGTACTAGTATTTATATGGAAGCATTCTCAGGTAGTGTAGAATTAAATTTGTTCAAATCACAACCCCCAAGGGTAGGGTGGGGCCACAATGGTGGATAAAAGTAGAATAATAAAAGGAAAAATCACAAGAACAGAAAAGCTATGTTTAGTCATATTGGCGTGTAAGCATCCTCATGTATTGAAGAATTAAATTTGTTCAAAACGTGGCCCTTTAGGATAGGGAGGCAACAATGGGGAATCATATTCAAATTATTACGAAATAATATATATGAACAAAATGTTTAAAAAAGAAATCTTTTTATGAATAACAGCAAAGTCATATGCTGTATTGATATGAAGGCATTCTCAAATAGTATTAAAAATTGAAGCCCCTCCCACCTCCCCTCACCTCAGTAAACTTTCAGTTCTGATCTGATATGTGCTTTTTCCTAGCCGATGTGCTCAGGAGAGCGATGTGGCCCCTGGACCTCTTGTTATTAATGTTAATGTTTTCTTTTCATATTTCATGATTCATTTTAAACAATAAAAGCTGAAATTATGTGGAAGCATTCTGGGGCAGTGTAGATTCTAAATTATTAAAATCATGACCTTTGGTGGGGAGGGGGGAGGGGAAGCCATCATAGGTATTACAAGGGGGAAATCTTGTCAAGAACGGCATGACCAAAGTTACTCAGGTGAGCGATGTGGCCCAGGGGTCTCTTGTTTTATATTAACAGCGATACTGCATAAAACCCGAGAAAAATTAATTTCCTGATAAACATAAATAAAACTCGATATATAATCCACTCCAACTTGCACTTTTCCTCATAAACTTTCCTTATTAACAGTTAATTTGGTAAATGTGAAAGTTTATATATACAATTACAATATAAACAATATTATATTTTCATATTGCGTTCTAGTAAATGTACATGTATATCTGTATATAACACCCTATGAAAGAAATGTAATTCAAATTTCTATTTATTAGAATATGATCTGGGTCAAATGCTGTGAAACAAAATAATATCATTATTGCATAATCCATTTTTGACTTTGCATCACAATCTTAGGTCCAATATCAAGTAAATGATAGGTGCCAACAGATTCTCAAAATTGAGAAACAAATTCTTCTAATGATCCCTTACAAATAAAGCTTGGTAAAATAAGTTGTATATAGACATATTTTTCAGGTAAGCTCAATGAAAATACACATCTTACACTGAACATTGATCAAAGAAGAAAGTCTGTTTATAAATATGGGAGTTTTGTCAATTTCATACGAAGGAAATGTATTAGTATAATTGCCTACAGACTCTCAGGAAAAGGTTTTCTTCCATATTTTCTTGACTTCGTCTTTAAAATGATGTTAACATGAACATAGATATTGAGGTTACTTTGGGCATAATTTCGAATTGAATGCCTTGAATATGCATCATTTTCTACATAATTATATTACTGCCGTGGGTACGGAAAATTAGATTTAGATCATTTATAAAGCTATAAATATAATGGATCCAGCATTTAAAGGAAGTTTAAAATAATTTACAAACAAAATCTTCAAATAAACGGGGACCGCTTCTCTATGTGACTTCGCTGGGATGCATACCGTATTGTCTGGTCTGAAACGAGTATTAGATCTTGAGCATACGTTAATTAAAAAAGTCCTGTAAATTAAGATCAATCAAACATCAGCCCGTACATTATATATGGAGTTAATTAACATTTATTAAGCTTGAAAATCTTTTGTGATAAAATACATGAGAAGCAGAGCAAAATTAACGACACTCTGAAAACATCAGCAGTCGAATCGGGTGCCATGTAAGAGAAAACACCCCCTGTCGACCGGTCACCAGAAAAAGTCGTAGACAATGCAGTTGATTCTGTGAGAATTTCATTTATTTTCATATACATAAAATATTCGAATCATTCCTTTACGTTTTTTACAAAAATAAAACAGATTTGTCAGACTTTGTGGAATACAGAGTTCTTCATCATTTCAAATTTAATTGTGGAGCAAGGCAAATGAAGTGCAAATATTTGTCATCATTTTGCGACCAAAACTGCGAAGAAATCACTAAAAAAGCACACGGTCCTTGTGAATCATTAATATCATTCACAAATTGGATCTATAAAATATAATTTGGCAAAATGATTCAAAATTTCAATAATAACAACGATTAATCGATATCTTTTTCACACTTTAAAAAAAACTTAGGATGTTTCCAGAATGTTTTCATAACATATAAGCGAAAAAGATATCAATCCCTCAACATTCACCGTGTATAGGGGTACATGTGGGGTTTCGGTTAAGTAACATATGGGGTTTCAACTCCGAAGCGGTGATTTTTTGCATTTGGAAAATATATTTGTAAAAATCCTTTGCTAATGAATTCTTCGGGGCCAAATGACATGCGCACGGGTTGTAAGAATGTATTACTTTCCAGTTTAGTGCAATATGCTGGTTAAAAGCGTTACGGATTCTGCAAACACTTCTGGACAGCTCACTCGATTGGGAAACGTTGTGGTGTCACTGACATTCTTTGCTCCATAATTTCCAAAAGCGGACCTTTAAAGCTCATTTTAAGGATGATAGATAAAGATTGATATAAAAACAATCCATGAAAACTTTTTTCACCTTTAACAGTCTCTTTTTCTGTAAGAAATACAAACTTTTGTGGCCAAATTCTACTGTGCCTAACGGGGTTTCAAGGTTTGTTAACATAGGGGGTTTCAACTCAAAGGCTTTTTCTATGTTTAAATTTTTGCTTTCTTTCAAGAATATGGATTTCGTCCATTTACCACGAAACAAAAATGAATTGTCATATGTTAGGCAAAAAGTTAGGTTGTCACCTACGTGTAAAGATGAACTGATGTGAAAGCTCACTTAAGAGACAGGTTGCGTCTCATACACAAAGAAAAATTTCCCTGTAGTAAACATGGGAACAAATTTGCACGTAGCATTGGGAGCCCTTCCCCTATGCATAAAATTTTACTTTTGAAATTCTTCATTGAAAACTCCCTCTTTTGTTGCGGTACCGTCAAATAATGGTATCGAATAGTAGACTAAGTACATGAATAAAATTTGCTTCCCCCCGCCCCCTTCACAAAATAGTAAAAAAATATTTTTGTTTGTGCAGATTTTTTTTTTCGGTGAGTATTTTTTCTCTGACCCCTATTTAAAATTAAAAAAAGATGCTATGTCCCTGTATTGCCATAGAAATATGCTTTGTTCCTCGTGTGCGTCTTTACCAGATTCAAAATTAAACCTCCTTCCCACATTTTCCTAAAGGAAACCCAGTTCCGTGTTTATGAGACGCAATGTACCTCTCTGAGAGACTGATTTATTTGATTAAACGCCTTCTATTACATAAATGTATCCAATGGCGTTGTACACGCAGTAACATCGTACACAAATATTTCCATTTCTTATTTTTTTTCTATGTGATAACTCTTTGAAAGTTAGCGGAGTTGATTTCTTGATAATTTTACCGGAATGTAAATTAGGCAGGTCGATAAGACAGGGGCTACGGAGGCCTAATACGCATGCAAATCTCTTGCGCATCTGTCTCTGTATCTAATGCTAAGGAGGCCAAATATGCATGTAAATCTCGTGCGGCTGCCTTTGTGTTTGAGGTCAGTGGGCGAGGACTATTGAAATCGGCATGGGAGTCCTCGTCTAATTTAAATCTATGTCTACATTTTTAAAGTATAAATCTACAATTTTATTTCACAATGAAATGAAAATATATGGAATCACTGTCTAGTTAGTTTAATATGCCATGTTTCCCACTATCGTTGATGCCCTGGCATACTTTACTAACTAGACAGTGATTCTTTAAATATACACGGAGAGCAATGATTAAAAGTTATTTTTGAAAACATCAATAAATTTTGATTGATTAATATGCAAAGGTAGTTCGTTCTATAATTTTAGGTACATGTGCAATGTTACTAAAATTCCGGTCGCTTAACTCTTTTCTTACATTCAATGGGACTGTTTAACAGTCTTCAGAAATTCTGGAAAACCTAATTGTTTATTTGAATTTTATTTTGACAAAAGTTCCATTTAATTAAGTGCTTGGCCCACTGAACAGTTATACAAATGTCAGAATTTTAAATGATATCCTAGATTTGATAGGTAGCCGATAGAGATTAAAGTGAGTATTCATGTCTGTATATTTTTACATTCAACATATTTTTTTTCTTTTTGAAATCCATTGGAATTCTTATTTAATTGCATTCAATATCCTATCAAACACACCAAACCTTATCTCTGCGCGGTAGCATACATAGTAGGAATTAGCAATATTCTTGGAACGCTAAAATGTGCATTGTTTTGACTCAATTTAATTAAAATCAATGGAATAATTTATCAAAAAAATATAATATTTGTAAGTCACCACCCCCCCCCCCCCCCACCCCCTGCATTTAACATTCTATGTCACAAACGGCTCTTACATGTACGTCAGGTCTGACATGCGCTAAATTCATAAGAAAGTATGGTGAAATTTACAATTACTGAGTATATAGAGAGAAAATTAGAGAAGAATAGTGTAAGCATTTGATTCCTACTTTTGGATTTTTGGCACTGTTATAGGACCGGCGATATAAAAAAAAATAAGAATTTGAGTTGCTTAAAAGTCTTTGCACACCGGTGAAAAATAAGTCTTTTGCCTTCCATATGACCATTCACTTTTCCTTCGCGATGAATAAGCCAGGAATCCAAATCCAAAGATTAAAACATAGAAAAAGCCTTTGAGTTGAAACCTCCTATGTTAACAGACCTTGAAACCCCGTATATTGCACTAAATTGGAAGGTAATACATTCTTACAACCCGTGCGCATATCATTTGGCCCCGAAGAATTCATTAGCAAAGGATTTTTACAAATATATTCTCCAAATGCAAAAAATCACCGCTTCGGAGTTGAAACCCCATATGTTACTTAACCGAAACCCCACATGTGCCGCTATACACGGTGACATTGTAAATTATGCACCAACAGTGATTCATCAAAGGACAGAGGAAATTCTGGAAGGTCATACAAGATCAATGTATTGGTCTGAAGACCTTTAAAGTATCATACAACTTGTAAATTAAGGAAAAAAAAGAAGTTTTATATACCGGGTATATCGTTCTTACAGTGGCACTAATATTCAATTAATTGTAATTGAACTATGGGATTGATTGTTTTAGCTGTGGCGATACAGAATGTTGATGTGGCGGAGCCGCCACATTAAACATCCCACGAAAAACCTAGGAAATCTTTCATTTCAAATGCAGTGGGATATTTTGAGTGGATATATGAATGAAGTATATATAAAGTTAATAGTTAACGATGTATCTTAATGTCGAGTTAAAGTCAACAGCAAGTTTGTCCTTTTCCTTATATACAAGTTTTTGAACATCTTATGAATACAAAATAAGTTTTGCCGGGGCACAATTGGTACCAAAAGAAATCCCAACAGATTGTTAGAGGATCTGATTTTGAAAACCTACAGACGTTGTCAACCAGAAATCTAAGCATTTTTTCATTTTTTCATTATGAACTTCAAAGTCCTTTAATGTACAACCAGAATGATTTTTTACAAAATAATTTTGCAAAGAATACTCTAAAGGTACCGAAAGTAAATATAAAAGTCCCATTTTTTAATTTAAAAACAGCCGTCTGTGATGTTAAAAAGGTTCGATTTTGATTTATAATCGTGTAAAGTGTTGAAAATGTATACCTGTTGATGTTATTGATTTTGATGAAAAAAATTTGATCTACCAAAATATTCTCCAAGGTCCTGGGAATTCTTACTTATCCACATCTGAACTACATACTCAGCTTAACTGTTGTTCGTTATCTCAAATATTTCATTTCTCAAATATATTTCTGTACAGTAGCCCGCCCATTCACTTTTGTTTCACTGCCAGTTGAATGTTCCTATCTTCTGCATGCATAGTATTTTGCTGTAAAAAATTATAATTTAAGATGACTTCTAAATATCTTTGAATTGTCTTGTTTTAGTTGTGGCGGTTGGTTGTCATACTTCCAGTCAAGCTGTTGTTTTACAAAGTTTACCAGTACTTAACATTAGAACCAGCGTACAGATATCACAGAAATCAGATACGTGTCAACACTGTGTCTCTTTTCGAATTTGTTTTCTCGTAGAAACCCAACAGGATGACAGCTTATCGTATGGTAATATGTTTTTTACTCACAATGAAATAAATTCAACTTGCAAGGAAAGTGGTTTTAAATAATCAGTTTTCGTTAAAATTGACTTGTACTAAAATATTAATTTAAGCAAAGAGTCATAGCTGCCTTACCGACGACACGGCCGACTCAAGAATTTAAAAGGAAATCACCTGTTTGTATTTATAGATTTCCTGTACCTTTTCAATTCAAGATCAAACTATGTAATATGATTTGAGGACGAGTGTTATATTTTCATAGTTGCAAGTATGTCAAATGACAATGATTTTTGCTCAATTCTGAGACAAAAGATTCAAAATAAAACAAGTAGCTTTGAATTTGCAAACTTATATCAAATAGTTTAGGACTCCCTTTTCCTGAGAAACTTTAAAAGTGTATTCATTTGTGTATAATACAACTTTCTGAAATTATGTATGTAGGACTCCAAAGTGCGATGGGACTCCAAAGTCCGATGGTCTGCGCCAATCCCCGATGGTCTGATACGCCAAAGTCCCATGGTGCTGAAATCAACTAACGTCTATGACGTCATAGTACCACTGCGCCAAACCTCAATGTCGCGCCATGCCAAGATCTTTAAAATAAGTATAAATAAATAAATGCAAATACTAACCCTTATCTCTCAGATAGGTGCGCGAGACTAACGCTCGAAAAGTGTGTATTAACAATAACCTAGATATCTTGGGTGGGTGCAAAACTAACTCTAATCACTCGACTATAGTGTGCGAGGACTAACCCTAAATCTCTCAGGTTGTGCAATGCAAGGACTAACCCTAATCAATCGAGTGTGTGCAAGAACTAACCCTAATATCTCTGGGGAGGTGCAAGCAATAAGTAAAATCAATAAAATTGTATTTGAGGACACGTTCATAAATGATGGCTTTTGAATGCAGGACAACGGCATCAAGGATAGACGTCGGATTATTGTGACGTTATAAACGTTGATTGTTCATCCGACCATCGGACTTTGTTTAAATAGGAAACGAGCCATTGGACTTTTGCGTCCGAAACGACAGAGAGCCATCGGGGTTTGGCGCAGATCATCGGAGTTTGGTGTCACCATCGGACTTTCGAGTCTTACATGTACGAGGGCTGATCCAAAAGTTCGTGGAATTTCTTCAAGTTTTATTTATTTTTAAGTGAAATTGATTGGAAATTACAAATAAGAATATAGACACTTGTTGAAATTTTTAAATAATAAAATATCTTAAATGTTTATGATAGTAACTCTATGGCAGTTGCCATAGAAACGGTTGTTCGGTAATGCGAGGGAGACATTAACGCGTTCATTATCATCTTCATTCTTGATATGTGAAATGAGAATTAAATTATGTGGTATATATAAACCGGAATTTATGTCATTATTACGATTGCTTGATCTTTTATAAACCTATGTGTGAGAGTTTTACTGATTTTGCAGGATAATTATTTAATTTATTAGTTGATAATTTATTGATCATCTTTAAGCTGTTAAACAACGTAAATTTCGGTCAAGTCATAAATTTTGTGAAAATCCCGGGATCACTCTACCTTAAACAGGTATTTATTTAGATACTGGTTTTCCAGTGGCATAAGAAATTTAAGAAAAAAATAGATTTTCAATGGACGTTGATTAAGAGGGTGGCCGCCTTTAGGAGGCTCTTTTTTAAGTATTTATCCTCCTTGACAAATTAAATGCGTTAATGGACGTTGTCAGATGACGTACTGTTCTTGACATTGCCACTGAAATTGGAACATTGTATGGAAAGTTGGCGAGTATTTTGAGATATGGGTGAAAAATGAGGATAAGTTGGTCGGAGAGGATACCCAGGCTTTTCGTGAGGAAAAAAAATGGAGAAAGAGGCCAGCGTTTTGTTGCCTTACGTATATGAATTGGATATTAGGGTGAGATGCGTCTATAATATGGCGAGACAGATCTGAATTGACGATAAGTTTCCCAATGGTTTCACAACTATCCATTTTCAGAAAGCTCGTGTGACCTTATTGGTAATTGGAAAGTGGTGAAATTTTCCAATATTGTTGCATTATGGCTCAATATTTTAAATATGCCTGTTGTTTGCTTTCATCAAATCACGATAAAATTTTAGAAAGAAATTCCACGAACTTTCGGATCAACCCTCGTATATCATAAAACATAATAAAGAAAAACGTAGAAAAGATACACAAGAAAAAAAAATAAAATTAAAGCTAAAATGGAAAAATGTGGGGCTCGAACTTGCAATCTCGATATTTGCATTCATTCAATCATACCACTGAGCCACGGAAGTCAATAACAACAAATGGATAAATTAAAGACAGATTAAAACTTTAGAAAATTTTATGAGAAAAAAAACTTGAATATATATTTTCATCATTTTCAATATGAAGACCACTGACCACCTTTAATCAAAATTATCTAAATGGAATGAAGAGCAGTCATATCCAAATAAAATTATTCAAAAGTTGTTTTTCTGGTTAAGGGTGGTCTTTGACAACAATTTGTCATCGTTATGTTGATACCTCTATATTTACTATATATTCCATACAAACTGGATAATTTTTATATTCATCACATGAGGGAACTATTAACATTGACATATCTTTATTGTGTGATTTGGTTTTATGTATGTATAAACTAAGATTGTATTATAAGATTAATATAGGTTAAATAACTTAATTTAAAAAATCACTAGTATTGTAGGTGAAAATGCCTATCAAATGCGCTATGGCTCTTACATTTCCTTTACAATTTTGTTACCCAACTGATTAAGAAGAAATTGTGAAAATTTACATTAATTCTACCAACACATTGGGGAAAAACACACTAGTGGTAATCCAAAATAAATATGATTATTTTTATTAAAAAGAAAAAAATGAAACATCCTCAATTGAAATTTTTAAAGCTTTATGATAGTCGTTGTTGGTAATTATTTTTTATTCGTTTCTTTTTTTTTTAATAAATCGAACAATTTTTAAACTTATTATTTTTTTCTGTTGTAGCTATTCTGAATTTTACTGCAACCATTAAGCAAGACCCTGCTCTAATGGTGTCTTTTATAAATTATAAAGGCGAAAAACACGAGTTTCTTTCAACACTGAAAGATTCAGTTTACTTGGCTTCCGACCAAAGACGATGCTCTAGACAATTCTTGATCACAGTAAAAGTATGTATTTTACTTGTATTCACTTACCTGAGTTAGCTTGCTCTTTCAGTCTCATAAAACTTACAACAAGAACTATTTTCCGAGGGCTTGCCAATGGAGAAAAGTTTCCGTTTAAGTTTGATGAAAGAGCTATCCCACTCACTACCAGAGTGTATATTTCTGTTTTACCATATCGATATATACAATCAGTGATTATAATTTTAAGTTTTGTTTAGTACATTTGTACTCAAGGAAAGTATCTTATACTTTCAAAATTCTATCGAAAATATAGCGTAAATAGTACATGTATAATCAAACACTGAAGAAATAATAGATTTATAATTTAAATCTTACTGAATAGTATTTCGAGAATTTGATCTTAAAAGAAAATATGAATCAGGATTTTAACTAGAATTAATTAGAACGATCAATGTTCAATTGAATAGGAAACATAGGCTACTAAGCACTATTTGAATATCTGAGTCTGTCAAAATCATTGAACAAGTCCGGGTACGTGCATTGATACGCAAGACTTGCATTTGGTTTGCCAAACAAATTAAATTAACTTTAATGGTTAGAAAATATAGTTTTTTTCCCCTCAAGCATCATATAAAGGAGTAACAAGAATTGTAACATCATTGTTTAGTCCGTTATTTGAAAATAATAGAGCAGTTATCGCTCTTGGTTCATATTCTAGGAATAATAAAAAATATTTTACTCACAAGCCAAAAGATTATCTATTACATTTTTCATAAAGAAGTTAAAAAGTTACCTTTTTAGTAAATAAACTTTATGTTTTAATTTCATCCTCTTAAAAACAACATTTTTTTAAATTCAAAAAGTTTTCTACGTTTATTATAAAACTGTTTTATTGATGTTAAGATTATTCAATTTAATGAAAAGTTGAAAACGATATTGAAAACAATTACATCTTGGAATAATTTTTGTTTGAAACTCTGAAAATTATTTCCTTACCTCAGTGAATGCTGAAAGTATCTTCATCAGATCGATTAAGTTTAAATAAAAAAAAAAATGATACGAAAAAAAGAAAGAAATATTTTAAATAACGACTCAGTTAAATCATCAGAAATTTCAGTCATTTTGGCAACCTCAAAATACATCATCAGAATAATACAGATCCTATATAATTATATAGAAATAAGTGATAGATTACTCGTAAAAAATATATACTTAGGAAGGTATCCTCTATACAACCCAAGATAAGCTGAATGTTTATCTATATTATACATGTAGAAGTAAGAAACCAGATTCCAGAGGTCGAAGATTCTGCTCTGTACTAATGTTTTAATTTCAGGACTGCTGTGGAGGATATGAGGACATTCAAACAATAATATCATTTGAACTTTCTAATGTAGCAACTCCATTTGTCATAAATACATTCCAAGGAGAACTGGATAACCCCATGACACCCAAAGATTTTCATTACAAGGTAATAGAAGCAATCATATTTTGACCCAGGTTAACTATGAATAGCAATGATTTAATTTACTTTTTTTTCTTTACATTTTTGATAATTTACTATGTTTCATTGATTAACTATTACTCTTTATATGACCTTTTTTGGAAACGAATTGTACTTTTTTCCAAAAAGATGATAATTTAGGAATAAGTTGTGAATATGTGTATAGTATAATATCCCCTTTTAACGCAATATATACCAAATGCATATTAAAGCGTTTTTATTTTCAGCAAGTAATTACAGAAAATGTTGAGATTATGGCATTAACTAAGATATCAGAATAAGAATAGGATAATTCAATCTGCTAAATGGTTTTCACAAAGTATATTTTTCTTATTGCTATGTATCTAATCGCTTAAATTTTAATTCAAACGACAGATTGTTTTTTAAACTACAACAATTTAATTTTATTTGTAACACGTCATTTGATTGGATAAAAGATTTTATCCATTTTGTATAACATAACTTGCCTACGTCACAATGAGTTACGTCAAAAAACGTATTACTCTGCTTGACGTTACTTTTAAAATTTATCAATGTTAAGCTTTATTCTGGGGGAACAATTGTCTCATTGTCTGCAGTGAAATTTAATTATAAGGAATGACGCTTATTTCAACTTATATTATACGATATAACAAAACTTGGCGCAGTTTACGCTTTTTTATAAACTGCTTCGCGGTTTATAAAGCGTAAACTGCCCCAAGTTATATTATGTCGTATGATATGAGTTGAAATAAGCTTCATTCCTTAGATAGCCTTCAGATCCTTTATTTTCATGATACAATTTACATTTATTTATAAGAGCATGTTTTTATTTTGGTTTCAAATGCTTAAGCTGCACAGTAAACTATAAATCACGTTTTATTCGCGTGAACTTTATTTTCGCGTATGTACGCGAGACAATGAGCTCGCGAAAATTTCATTCTCGCATATAAAAGTATTCCTTACGATTATATAGACGAAAACAACAATTCGTGAAAAATATGTCGCTTATAAAGAATCAACGACTATCTCGCGAAAAAAAGGTGTCGCGAAAATTTAGTTATCTACAGTATTTGTATTTCATAGAGTATCTTTCAGGATTTTCCCTATAATTAAGGTGTTTCTCTTGTCATTAAAAATTATTGTCGAAACTTACATTCAAATTAACTACTTTCATTTTTTTTCACAGTTTCAGTTCAAAAATGTTTGTGGAACCAACAGTAAATGTAATATTGCACTGAACATGAGTCTTGAGTGGGAGAAATTAGTCAATGGTCGATATTTTCTAATTGAACCAGGGAGTGTTTCACTTTTGATGACGTTATCAAATCCAGGTGTCTCTGTTGACAGCATCTTCTTGTACCAGGTGTTTCCCAGTGAAATGTTTTTCCTTCAAGCACTTAACACGAATTCAAATCGATCACTCACATGTACAATAAAAAGGAAAGAACGACACAAAGGTTTAGAATGCTTCCTTGGAGTGATTGAAGCAAACGAACAAATTATTCTAAGACTAGAGTACATAATACAGGAACCAAAGTCAGACATGTCCCAGGTTACCATTCAAAGCACTGTAACAACAACCACCGTCCAGAGCAATCGAACGAGGCTAAATCACACCTACACCGTACAGACTGTTAGATATGTGTATGCTAATATTAAAAGGTACTTTCATAAGCTTTAACCAAAATCATTTTGAAGAAAAAATGACAACATTTTGAAAATAACTATCCAGAAAATCATAAAGGATAATAAAGTGATCCACGTTTTTTGTTTATAATTAGAATTGTTTTGGATTTTCCCCAGGTTTTCGAGACCATCGAATTTTATGCTAGTGAACACACAGAGAGTCCTTGATAACAGGTTTACCCACGTCTTTTACCTTTCTTTGACGGATCCAGACAATGTGGAGAATGTGTACTTCTTAGTTCCCGGATTAAAAGAAGAACTTTCTACTTCCGAAGTGAGTTTTTGCCTTAAGTAACTCATTATTTATACCCTGTATATAGTCCATTGATTTTTCCACTTGGCCCATAATGACATGGAGCATAAGGCGGAAATGACCTCTCGTTAGGGGATGTTTATTCCTCCATGACATCATGCCCAAGGATCATGAAACAAACATAGACTTAAGTCAAAATTTTAATTCACTACAAAATCCTCATTTGATGTTGAATTAATATCTAAATTTGCGATTAGAAAACTTTTGTGGAACAATACTGGAAAAAATTTTGATTTTGGTATGTTTGACTTTAGGTTTAGTACATGAAAATTTTGACTTAAGCTTAAGATGTTTCATGATCTCGGGGCCATATTCCACCTTTGATGATTCTAGAGGTCCATGTTTGCTCTTCTCCAGTTTGTTTGTTTCTCTTCACTTTTAATCTTCGTTACTGGTTGTTATCTCCACATTTCATGTTATTCATTTGTCAAAGCAGATTAATGATTTTTTTTTCATATTTGCATTAATTTGTTACGATATATTAAGCTGTGTTCCATCTAACTTTTAGATACATTATGGAAGGAAAAGGCCATTTGATTTAAATAAAAAAAAATAGTTTCTTGTAAGCATGATTAGGTAAAACTATTAAAACTACTATATGCAGATAAAATAGTGAAAGATATCTGCAATAGGATAAATTTTAACATTTTTAAAATCATTTCTATTTTTTTTAATCATTATGCACATATCAAGTTTCGAAGTGATATTTATAACTCTTTTCCCTATTTCAGATATGTTAATTATGTTGAAATATGAAGAAAAAAAACTTAAATCCTTACAATACAATCCATAAATTTCTTATCTTCAATCTCATGCAGATAATACTTGATATTAGATATTGTTTTACAGAATTTTTTAAGTTATAAAATATACCGATCCTTTCAATGACATTAACTGATTTTTGCTTATATAGGTGGTGATTCAGCATGGAACATCCAGTATGGAATGTACGTTGGGCAATTTTACACATACTTTAATAGATGTCAACATTTTCAAATTTCCAAAGGTAAGAAAATTTAGACAATTGGCATTACATAATTCTTCAACAAATATCATCCAATAAATATATGAAGCCATATTAGATTGGATATTTAATGTCAAGCAGATACACTGTATTATATTTAGCATGTGTGTTATTTGGTGGAAATTGATTTGAATGCGCCCGGATCGATAGATCCGAGGCGTATATTGTTTTTTTCCTGTCTGTTTTTCTGTTTATCTGTTTGTCTGTTGTCAACTTTAACCTTTGCCATAACTTTTGAACCTTGAGAGGTAGGGACTTGATATTTGGCATGCGTACTCCACTTAAAAGTTCTTTTAAAAGTAACCAAGGTCAATGACTTTGGGACCTTGACTGTGACCTACAAGCTAAATATAGCTTTTTCGAACTTTTTCCATAACTTTGGAACCATAGAAGATGGAAACCTCATGTTTGGTATGCATACTATACTAATAATGTTCTTCCAAATGACATTAAGATCAATGACCATATGACCTTGAATCTGACCTATATGCTAAAAATATATTTTTTAAATGTTTTCGCCGGGTGCATAGTGTTTCACAAACACATTTTGTTGAACATGTTTCTCTCCGCCAAAAGCGCTATGTAGAATACACAGCCAAATATAATCCATTTACGGTATTTTAAATTTGAGACCACTGAGATTTTTTATACTGTTTTTAAAAGTGCGATTCTCTTTATGAGATTACTTAATGTTCGTGGCACATACTTTTTATGTTTTATAACAAGAATTTCAATGTATCTTCTTGGATTTCTTTTTCAGATTTGTGAGTACACTCACTGTGACGTCTTATCATGTGAACTGAGACCCAAATCCAGAATCATAGTACTGAAAGCTTTGTTCCATTTCACGCTTAATTTACAGCACTGGAAACCAATCAGTGTAAGTGATTAGGCAAGTGGTGTAAATTTTGCAAGCGATATAGTTATAATTATGAAAAGTTTCAAAACAGATGCAGCAAAAAAGTGGTAATGTTTTAATTAGTGAGGTGTAAATTGTAGGTGGCTTTTATGTAACGTTAACTCCAAAGTACTTTGATGACGATATTTATTGTAAAACTTATTTTGTAAACCAAGTTTTTAAAAAATGGTTTGAATAATCTAAATGAAGCCTTCAATGCACTCACAACATATGCTCGTGAAAAATGTACAATTTCCACATTGCTACTCTGGTAGATCGTATCAAAGTTGTATTTTTATACCCCTGAATCGAATGAGCGCGGGGGTATATTGTTTTTGTCCTGTCTGTCTGTTTGAGTGTTTGTTTGCCTGTCTGTCTGTTGTAAAAATCAACCAATCCTATAACTTTTGTGCTGTCAAGGGTATGTGATTACCACACCAGAACTTTGTAACTATCGGGGGTATAGTGGTTTACAAACACACCTTGTTCATTATAATTTTGTAAAATTGTGATTATTTCAACTCCAATCTACATATTGGAGTCAGTTTGGAGCGACTCTTGAGAGAAAAGTTTTTGATTATCGTTATCTAGACCTAAGAATATAGGAATATATTGAGCAACAATGGTAATGTAGTGTTCATGATATGGCGAAAAGCAAAAATAATGGCGATATATGTATTCGATATCAGTTTAGAACTTCCAACCGTTCAATTGTGAGTTTATCTCATAAAGAAAAAAAAATATCAGTCCAATATCACCACTTTACATGCTATAAAGTTATATATAGTAATATATGACAACTACGGTAAACTACAACTGATAACTTTCATCTATCCACACTCGTTTCCCTAATATTTTACATCTATCGGCTCTGCTCGTGAAAAACGCTACCCATCATGACATGGAAATGTAACACATCCTGTGACATTGGGATATCTAATACTCACACCTTTAAGCACTGAGCAGTTTTATGGCTCAGTATAAGCATTATCAATAGCACATTTTGAGTTATTATTACCTTTGTCTTATATTATAATTATAATTTTTATGTTACTTCCTAAACCTTTTCCATGATAGCCACCAAGGTGAGAAAATGCCATTGTGATTGAATCAATAAATCACATTGAAAAAAGATTCCATTACTGTTCAGATGCATATGGTCACTTGGCGCCTTTAAATGAGCGGGAGAAATTCTGCTAAAGCCTGTTCTCCATCACAGATATTTGTTCTTCATCTTAAGAAACAAGTCTACGATTGCACGCTTAACCTTCCTTTTTATGCAGTGTATTTTTGTTCCAGTCATGAATTCATCGTTAAATTGGACAAATAGCATGACTTATGTTAATCCTTTTGGATACTTTGGACGTTTCCTTTATCCACTATTTGGAGGAATCCTGTGTATTTCGACTCTTTTATGCATCGCTGCGTGTATAATTTTAGCAAAGGATAAATATCTACGAAAGCGAAATCAGTACCTTGTATTTCTAATTATATCTTCAACTGAAATTCTTACAAGTATTTTTTATTTCCTTCTCTTATTTTTGACTAACTACAGGGAATATATGTGTATGATGTTTATATTATTGTGTACCCTTGGAAGACATAATGTTTTCAATCACCTGCTCTATATTTGTGTTGAGCGGTATTGTGCTCTTAGAAACTCTTCTAGTAGAACATTTACAAGGATGACCAAAATAAAAACAAGACTGTTATTCCTCGGATGTTCGCTGGTATTTTCAGCCTCCATTTTTCTTCCACTGTTTCTTCGGTATTCAAGGAAAAATGCTACAAGATGTAATGGACATCATCTTTTTGGACACAATATCACTCTGGTTATAAACATAACTAGGTCAATATTTTCATTAGAAATCATAGCCGTGTCTGTTATGTACTTTTACATAGCTAGAAAAATAAGAACAGTAATTTTTTCACAGAGTCCAAATGTTAACCCATGCAGAAATTCGAGTAATGGCATCATTACGGTATCAGAATTCGGCACCAGTAAAGAAGAGAAAATCGATCAAAGTGGAACAAAAATATCTACTCCTGCTGAAAATGCCGAGGGGTCGTCAGGTGCAGGAAAAGATAAAGAGACATTTAGACGAATTTCTGAAAAATCAACACCTAAGGAACTTTCAGAGAGTAATGCAACAGAAATAGGTTTTGGATCCGATGTATCTTCAAAGAACGTTCTTAATGTTTCGAGGAGAAAGAATAATCGTAAAACCACAAAAACACAAAGAAACTTTGGGAAAATAAAACAAAACCAAACGAATATCAAACAGCAACACAATGACGTAGGAGGTAGGTGGAAGCTGAAAGCATTTAAAGTATTGCGTTCCTTTTTATTTGCCTCGGTTGTTCCTGCTGTGCCCATGGTTTTGATACAAGTCATCTCTTATATCTACCCTTCAACGTATGAGAATGAAAAAGTAAATAATTTATTAGTGCTTTGTAATGTCCTTCACGCCGCTGTATTTCCTCTTCTCTTTATATGTAGTGTCAAAAACATAAAATGCTGTCATAGACCGTAAATCGGTATATTTTTCCCAGCATATATCATTTTGTTGTAAAAAAAAAAAAAGAATTAGATTTTTCAGTCTTCAATACAATTTCAATAACAAACATAGTTAGTAACCACTATTGAAATAAAACCACTATTGAAATAATTATATCAATAGTGGTTGAGAGTGCATTTCAATAGCAAACATAGGTAATAACCACTATTGATATACAACCACTATTGAAATAATTATTTCAATAGTGGTTGAGAGTACATTTCAATAACAAACATAGATATTGACCACTATTGAAATTCGACTACTATTGAAATAACTATTTCAATAGTGGGTGAGAGTGCATTTCAAAAACAAACATAGATACATGTAGTTACCACTATTGAAATATGACTACTATTGAAATAATTATTTCAATAGTTGGTGAGATTCATTTCAATAACAAACATAGGTTGCAACCTCTATTGAAATAATGTTTACTTTTGAAATAAAAATTTCAATATAGATTAAATTATTGATTTCAATAGTGCATTGAACAATGATTCTAATTTATACCCAAAAAGTTGCTGACGCGGCGAAAGTTTTCTTTCAATACTGGTCGTATTTCAATAGTGGATGAAACCTATGGTTACCATATTGAAATGCACTCTCACCCACTATTAGATATTTATTTCAATAGTGCTCGTATTTCTGTAGTGGTTGAAACCCATGGTTATTATACTAAAATGCACTTTCACCCACTATTGATATAATTATTTCAATAGTGGTCGTATTTCAATAGTGGTTACTAACTATGTTTGTTATTGAAATGCACTCTCAGCCACTATTGATATAATTATTTCAATAGTGGTCGTATTTCAATAGTGGTTACTAACTATGTTTGCTATTGAAATGCACTCTCAACCGCTATTGATATAACTATTTCAATAGTGGTCGTTATTTCAATAGTGGTTGCAACACACGTATTTTTAATATTATAGTTAATGAAAGTGAACTACATTTAACGCATGTGTTCTTATTCTAATCTTTAAACAGCTGTACCGTTGATATTCATGGCTGCTATAATTCCTTTTTCTTGCAAAAGCATCCTATCAATTTGAATTTGAAAATTTATCATTACGTACATTACGTACATTTGATCTATTCATAAGACTTGGATTGACTGATCAAACGGAGAGTCTTTACTTTTCCAACTTATTAAACTTCCATGACTCCCACCCTTTTTTACAGATGTTTTCCGTTTTGTTGTAAAAAAAATATTAAAGTGGACCAGTGTGTGTTATCTTCAGTTCCTAAAACGAATTTGGATGGAAAATAGTAAGGGTTTCTTGCACTCCCTTCGATAACAGCATCTTCTTCAGAGTGAGTACCAATCCTTGTACACTACACTTTAGAAAGTCGTTTGTTTCTTGAAATACATTGTACAGTAAAACTCGTTTAGTACGAACACGGATATGGCAAATTCCCGGTTAAATCGAAGTTATTTTGGACCCCCAGCTATAACAAATTTGACGGATTCCTTATACGGGTATATGGATTCACGGATATAAAATTTCATAGTTCCCAGTGACTTCGTTATAAACGAGCTTTAGTGTTTAATAATTATGGAGATAATTTAAACTCAAAAGTATTCAAGATCAAAAGTCCATTTAACAATACAAATCAGAAGGAAAACACATACCTTTAAAACAGATCAAAAGTCCATTTTACAATACAATTCAGAAGGAAAACACATACCTTTAAAACATCACAGGTGGGATCAGGTGCCCTGGAAGAGTGATCATCCCCTGCCGACCGGTAACATCCGCCGTGTGCTCTTTGTTATGATCGGGAAATAAAGGAAAAATTCGTCGACATTTCAGTGTTCAAATACTAAGCTAATAATAAGTACGAAAATTTTCAGTCAATATTTGACTCAATAATAAATTGCATTTGCTGACAAGCTCAATGTATTGACCATAGAACTTACGAAATGGTGACTTTAAACAAGGTTACTGGTATTCATGTTTCATTAACTTGTTTACTAATTAATTAATTGTTTTAGAAATTGTTCATGCGTAGAGCATGCTCCAGAGAATGTATCTTGTTAAATGACAGTTATCCAAATAATGTTATTTCAAAATAATTGAAGAGCTACATTTGATGGCATTTTAATATGCCATTTTCTGTATACTTGAGTATACATGTTTAATATATATTATTCATACACATTTGTTGTTTAACTGTGAAATCTAGGGGTTCATTATGATGAAAAGATATTTAGGAAATACCGTTTGATATGATATTATTATACCCCCCGCTTGAAAACTGGGAGGGTATATAGTAATCGTTATGTCTGTTCGTCCGTCCGTCCGTCTGTTACGCTTTGGGGTACCTATCTCTTATCCGGAACTCCTCTCATACCACTGAAAGGAATTTAATGAAAGTTTTACAGAAACTTTATTACATATTGCCATTGTGCACCTCCTATTTTACTTTTTGATTCGACATATATTTTGGGTTTTCCAGAGCAAAACATGGATACTGCTATTATATTCATATGGGAGGCGGGGGGGGGGGGG
>PRKT01000104.1:912651-946527 GCA_003671525.1 Saccostrea glomerata | reverse complement strand
AATTTAGAATCTGCACTTCCCCAGGATGCTTCCACCTAAGTTTCAGCTTTCCTGGCCCACTGGTTCTTGAGGAGAAGATTTTTAATATATATTTCTATATAAAAATCGGATTTCCCTATTGTGGCCCCGCCCTACCCCCGGGGGTCATGATTTTAACAATTTAAAATCTAAACTACCCCCGGATGATTTCACATATGTTTAAGCTATCCTCGCCCACTGGAAGAAGATTTTAAAAGATTATTCCTATGTATTTCTATGTAAAACTTGGATTTCCTATTGTGGCCCCGCCCTACCCCGGGGGTCATGATTTTAACAATTAAGATTCTACACTACCCAAAGATGCTTCCACATAAGTTTCAGCTTTTCTGGCTCACTGGTTCTTGGGAAGAAGATTTTTTAGGATCCCACTCTATTTTTGTCTTTTCTTGATTATCTCCCCTTGGAAGGAGACCTGGCCCTTTATTTTAAGAATTTAAACTCCCCATCCCCCAAGGCTGCTTTGTATTAAGTTTTGTTAAAATTGTCCCTGTGGTTCTTGAGAAGAAGTTGAAAATGTGAAAACTTTACAGACGGACGGAGGGACGGACGGACGGACTACGGATAAAATGTGGTCAGAAAAAACAGTGGTCAATGATATTAGAGAATGGTTGTGAATAGAAGTGAAATCTCGTAAGTTTCTTTAAGCTTTTGATTGTAGTAAATTTTCGCGATTACAAATTTTCCGAACGTTTCTTAGAATTTCTTAAGTATCCACATATGGTGTACTTTTTGAGTATCTTTTTTCACTACTGTAAATACTTTGTGAGGAGATGTTTTTGTGAAGAAAGATATTTGGTAGAATATTTACTGGAACCTGCTGTGTGACTTTGTTTATCAGGATTTTCATAAACTGTCGGTATTCAGTATAGATATGGAAATTGTAATACATCTTAGTTGTTTCGAATATTACAAATATTCAAAACTGACTCTTGATTTTAAAGAAATGCCTCTTTAGAAAGGGAGCTATTAGTATATTGTTGATTACCACTTACAGTAGAATTAAATAAAAGTTCATCAAAATATATTTTATATAATAAGCCTTACAAAAAAGAAAATGTTTCCATTCTTTGTCAACAGATACCAGTAAGTACTGATCATGTAATCTATATCTTCTGGAAAATGAAAACAAAAGGATATATGGTTTTTATATTGCCCCTCCGTCGCTTCATGATTGATTATAACATACATTTAATCCATTCTGACAAAGTTTCAAGGTCTTCTTTTGTTTGTCAAGGTCTTCTTTTGTTTGCCTGGTCCAGCGTACGTAATCTTTAGAATACATAACATTTATTTATGTAATGAAATTACGACGCGCCAAGGATCGGTGTTTCATACATTTATGACCTTTTTGAATTAGTGATCAAAGGTCCTACTTTAAAGTTTATTTACGTCACCAGATGTAACGTGCACGCGTCTCCAGGAGGACAAAAGTTATATTGTGGAGGGAACAAGATCACGAATTATATCACATTACCCGTGATGTCTAGCTCAAAATTATTAATTTGTCAAAAATCTATCAATTCCTTTGTTTTTCTCTGGTTGATTGAATTTTGACAAAAAAACTTATTTTGAAAAAATAATTTTTTGCATTCATATATATGAGTGGGGTTCAAAGGCATTCACTAAAACAGAGCATTTCTACAAATTACATGTTACCACCGCATTGATTTCGACAATTGCAAAATCGCTCGAATAGTACGCAAAGTTTAACTCAAGCTAGCAAAAAACTGTTACAACCAATAACATATTTTTTGTATAATATTTTATTATAATTATTGTGCTCTTTGTAATGGCGCAAGATTTCTATTTGCAGTTACGAATGTGTGTTCGCACTATACTCGTTTTTCAAGTCAGATGTATAGAAATGCCTATATGCCATGAAAGGGGTTTATATTAATCCTCTTGAATAAACATTTTTTGCATGAACATATTTCTTGCATATCACATAAAGCGACTTTATTACAAATAAATTATTTTTATTTTGTTTTACAAATCACGCCTTTTGTCATACTTAATTCCAAGTAGTTCGTTATTTAAAACAAAACATAAGATATGCTAAAAAGGAATGAAATGGTATTTCAATTGAAATAACAAGCATAAAAATACAATGAACTTCATACGATATCATTGTTTTGTCACCTACCTCCAGGTCAATCTTCAAAAGGTAACGTATTTGAATGATTTTTCATAACCATACAGTCATAATACTATTGCAAAAAAAAAACTATTAAAATGTATCTACAAACTTGGTCTATTTCCATTTGATTAAGAAAAGCTAAGAATCGAGCCGATGTGACTTTTTAAATTATCTTTTTATTGTTAAGAAATCTGGAGAAAAAATAGTCTCATCATTGTTATTTGTTACAGTTCTACTATTCGTCAAGTTATTTTATAATTAATCTAGAGTTTTGCACAGAGATATGGTCAAGTTAATGTTGCCGTTGGGGACATTTTTATTCTCATTTTTTCCTACATGCCTGTAACCCGTATGATAATAAGTGCAAGTAGGACATGACCTTTTTTCTAACAGTTATTTGAATAACATTTAATTACATTTGAGTAGCTTATATAATTTTTTACCGATTAAGAAGTTCTCGTGATGACCCAATTTTGGCTTTCATAGAAAGCATATTGAAATAAAAAGCTGCATTTAATTATGAATATCTATTATTTGTAGATTTTACATAAAAGTTATCCTCGTAAGTGAACATAAAATTATAATATGATGTATTGGCAAAAAAAAAAATAACAAAAAAGTAGTGGGTGAGAATAATAGTGTTTTTAAATAATAAATATTTTTGTTAAAATTGTGAGATTAGGAAAGAATTAATTGAACTAGTAGTGATTTTTTTAATTTTAGAAAATGAATGCATTCCCGTTTCCCGTTTGGATATACAAAAAGTACTCCTGCTTTTCAAAGAGTGACGAAGGAAAAAAAAAGAGGAAATGAATCTGTTTAATACCATCATGTTTGTACTCTTAAAGTTCGACCACCGGTACCCGCTTTGAAGCCGTTTATATTTCCCACACTGAAATCCTTGACCCTCCCCCAACTGACGTCATAATCTTACCAGGTGCTGGGTGCAATGAACTTTATAAAAGAATGGCATGTGAACTTTTACACTTTGTTTTTTTTTTAAGAGAGACCTTTTCATGAATGCATTTGACATGCATGACAGTTAAGTATGATAGTGGGACCACAAAATAAATTATGAAATTGTCGGAGCCATGGGGGATAAAACAGGTGATGATTTTCTCATCGGTTGACCTGGCCCAGCATATTCTAAAACATCATTTGGACTTAACTTTAAAGACGTTCTTATCCACTCCTATAAAGTAAAATTTTATCTTTGTTTAAATACAAAGTCAACCATTAAAAAAGGTTATTTCAAATTTGCCCTAAATAAAGCATTGCTTGATTGAGCATTGTTTTGTCTGTTTCAAGAATTTTCATTCATGGTATGCTCAGACGTCACCTGCTCAAGGTTAAAAGCCTATAGATTCTGACCTCTGCATAGAATTTAAGGCCACAGCAGTAAGATTTATTTATCACACTGAATACGCCTACTGCGATGAGGTACTCTAGTTTTTTTAGGGTTCACCAAAAATACATGAACTAGATAAATTCCATTCAATTTTTTAATTAAGGAGAAAAATTTCAATACAAGAACGATACAAAAATACGTATGGTTAATTAGCATGCACGAAAGAACAAAATTATATCCAACGAAGTTGCTAGGCTTATTAATGAGCACACACGGCGGGTGTGGCAGGTCAGCAGAGGATGCTCACTCCTCCATTGCATCTGATTTAACCTCTGATGTTTTGGAGGTTTTGCTCTGCTCCCATTTTTTATTGCTTTATGGAGTTTTGAACTTGAATACTCTTCGTTATCTCCATATTGTTTAATCTTTTATCCATCATAAAGAGACCTCACGATTATATGTACTTCTGAAGGGTTTTATAATTCTATTTTGTCCACACTAAGATCTATTGAGAAGTTAGGCCTCTCTATCTTGCCAACGCCTACCGTGACACGGGGTCTCAGTTTTAAATGATTCATTCTAAAGAACAACAAATTTTACTTAAGGACAGATGATACAAACAAACTTTTGTCATAAGATTTAAAAATAGCAATTTAAGCGAGAAAAGATTTAAAAATAGCAATTTAAGTCATGTTCTGATAAGTAAAACGAACAAGTTTCACCGTGTAGTTTTTAAATTTTTATTTCAGAGATTCAAAATAATAAAATTTGAAGTGAAAAATATTTGTATAGATTAATAAGGATGGTTGCAGAATTATGTAGAGTTTTCCACATCAAAGAAGGTTTACAATTTCTTAATATTTTAGAAATTTATTATTTTCATTAGCAACAAAAATCATCGTCTTAAGCCACGGCCCGGAGACTGCATAGATCTCTCAAAACCGTGGCTTCTTAAGGTATGTCACTCGTGAAATTTGTAAAATCAAGGATTTTTTGAGAAGTATATTTTGGATAAGTACTCATATAGAGTAACTCAAAATCGCAGAGAAAATAGGGGGTCAGTGTTCATCTAATTGATCTACGGTACAATGAAGTTGACCTTTTTGCACTTTGGTTAATTACTTTAACATTTATCATATTTTATCAGATGTAACCATGGCAATAGATATGATTTTATTTTATATAAAATACTTTGAATAATATTTATCATTGAACAAAACTTGCAAATTAATGCGCGTAAATTATTGTGTGACCTTTTTGCACTAAAAAATAACATATTTGGGGTATTAAAAAACTGAATAGGGAATAAATCATTTTCTTAAATCAAGCTTTTTACGGCTAAAGTGCTGATCAGTCACAGGCATCTAGTGCTTTAAAATAATGAAATAAAAAGTTGGGGTCAGTGATGTTATTTTTGAAATATTGGTCAAAATATGTGATTTTCAGGCGAAAAATGGTGTAAATTTTATCAAGACTTATTTGACATTTCTTCATTTTTTGGCAAAAATTCTTGAAGGAAGGTGTAAAACTTGTTCTCGTAATATAAATTAAGACCTATATTAAATATTCATACATGTAGCAATATCATAATGGAAAATATTCTCCGAGTAAAAGTATGTGAGGCTAAAATTCCAAGATATTAAATTCAATAAATGTTCATAAATCTTTCTTCTTTGTAGCTTTTTGAGCAGTTTTTTCGTTGAATGTTAAAACATTAACATTGTTGAAATTAGATATGTTATAAACATTTAATTTGAATAAATAGATTTGAAGTAAGAGTGTCTGCGCTAACTTTTTTAAAAAGCTGACGAGTGACATACCTTAATTAATTACAAAAAGTGTCGCAGTCTTGAATGATTACGCATCTCTATTGTGACGTCATATTCTTTAAATGACAAGTTTGTTTACATCGCAATTGAAATTTTACAATTTACATCAGCAGTATTCCGTACATTGCGATTGGGTGTTGAAAAGTCGCATCAAAGTTCAATATCCGACTATGCTTTACTCGCATTGGTCAATATCTTTTTTAAAATGAACTACGAAATATTCTCTTCTCATTCAACCAGGGCCAGAATTGAAGAGGATCGTACATTTTGGCCGTTGTTAGCGACGATGAACAAAAATAGGCCCAGAAATATTTACATTCTCTAATTTTTCCTTTCATTATTGTTTATCCATATTCTCATCCGGCTATAACCTTTAAATGCATGAAGATGTGATAACATTTATATACATTCAGTTATACAATTCTTTACCGTTAACAGAGTCTACCTGCTACGAAAGCCCAGAAGGCTTATTCATTTGGATGAAAATGTCAAATCTTTCATGACCTGTAGAAAAGGTGTTTCTTTACATATTTTTCTATTAATGCATTAGTTTTATTAATGTCGATAGTATACATAAAATTTCCTTCTGAAACAATTCTAGGATCATATACACTTTCTTATTTTAAAAAAGTTCTTTTATAACATTCTATTAGGGAACGGGTACTCTACAGAAAGGCTGTAATTAAATTATGCTTAGGAATAAAAACAATTGTGAAAGGTCACTTGTCTATTCTCTTCCCTATTAGATTTTGTGATATTTTTTTCAATCGTAAATTTCAAACTAGAGAGTGATGGAATCAGTTGAATTTTTATGCGCTTAACCAACACAGGGTAAGTAGGATAAAAATATTCTGTGAGCAAAGACGCAGTAAACAAAAAAGTGTTTGGAAAATGTATTCATTCAAAGTGGTAACGGTAAACAAAATAAAACAGTATTATTTTATGACACATATTTTTTTTATTACAAACTAAGTAATAAATACAGAATATGCGATATGTCTGATGTCACAATAGCCGTTATCAGGCCTGCAGGCTAATATAACACCCTTAGTAAATTAAACCTTATAAACAGTATTTGTAATCATACATTTTGGGGGGGGGGGGGGCATTCTCTTTATTTTAATTTTTTGATTGTATGGATCAACTCATTCACAAAAAATGGTTTCAAACTACGTATTGGGCACATTTTTGAAAAGAAGAAAAAACATATTCCAAATCAGGTGAGACATGACTTATGTACATTTCAAAAGTTCGTGCATGGTTATTTATTTAATTTTCTTGAGTGGATGTGTACTGTATTTTATTACTAATGAAACATTTAGAGATAGTATTCAATATCAAAAGTCCATTAAACAATACAAAACAGGAGCAGAGCAAACACGGACCTCCAAAATATCAGAGGTGGGATCAGGTGCCATGGAGGAGTGAGCATCCCCCGCCGACCGGTCACACCCGCCATGTGCTCCTTGTCATGATCGGGAAATAACGGAAAAATCTGTCGTCAATTTTGTGTATAAATAATTAACCAACTATTAGTATGAAAAACATCAGTCAGCATTTGACTCAATGATAAATTGTAATAAACATTATAAAACATACTCTTTTGCACAACACCTTGCCCTCTGACTGATATTGGTGTCTCTGGCTGATACAGGATGTGATGTGGAAAAGGATATGTATTATTCTCTATGTAATATCCCCTAGGGTATGGTGATGATGTTTGCATCAATTAAATGTTTTTGTTTTTGTAAATTGTTTATATGAGGTCAATGGAATGATTAATCTCAATACTGCTCACTTCTTCGTGAGAATTTAGTCACCTTTGGTCATTGAGGTACTTCTCTCAATGATAAATATAAAGAGAAAATTCATTTATCAACAATATTATGGAATTTTGCGATATTCATTTTACATAAAGAGTGTAAACAAAATTTTCTTTCTTTCAGGGTTGACTTCAGGGTCAAAAATAAAGAAACGTAAAGTAACTCATGTCTCACTTAATTTTATCGAAGGCTTTCATTAAAATAAAAAATAAATGCTCTTTTTCGACAAGCTTTGTGTTACGTTATTTTTATACATTTTAAGTTCCCAACTCTGTGAGAAAAATATTATATGTACAAATTAGTCGAGACTTCAATACGGGTAGTCACTACCCGTTTACAGTTTCATATTCAAGTAACAATCATACTTCTTATTAATTATAATCTAAATACTTTAATTGAATGATATTGCGACGTGCGAAATCAATTGCTGTCTTTGTGGTAAGTCTTAACCAATGCTTTGCAAATAAGGCCTTTCATTAGGGAGTGATTTTTTTCTTTTATAGTCGAGGCTTATATACGGGTCACTAACCGTATACAGTTTCATATATAAGTAACAAATATACTTCTTATTAAGTATAATCTAAATACTTTAATCAAATGATATTGAGACGTGCGACATCAATTGCTGTCATTGCTGTTAGTTTTAACCTATGCTAAATGCAAATAAGGCCTTTCATTAGGGAGTGAATTTTTTCTTTTTTGTCACAACTAGTCCAGTGGGCTAAACATATTGTACATTTGGTATTAATTTGTATTTGTTCTGTGTAAATCGTGGGCACATAAAGATTTTTATCTTTGTTTTCAAGTAATGAGATATTTTTTTTTACATGAGATTCGTTGTCCTATTTGGTGCTTTTGATATTTTACGAGTATCATGTGTCAAGTTTTAAGATTGGAGACATTTTGGCATTTTCAATTATAAATGTTTTTTCGACAAACTGTGTTATGTTATCTGTTTGGAAAAAACAGAACAGAGACTCATATGGCTAAAAAGGCACCGCTATTCAAAAGAGGATGGTATAAAAGCACTGATAGTGGCATTCAATCTCGATGTATACGGTTTGAACATGCAATTTTTGTTTTCTGTTAAGTAGACTTAATCTTAACTTCCGAGAATGGTTTGAAAATCATTCAACCGTTAAATCAATGACATAAATATTAAGTTGAAAATAATCATACTTTTTTGATACAAAATTATATCCTATAAATTATATAATATTTGCCCCCAAAATAGGATGTTTGGTTTCGTTTTTGTTACAATATATCAGAGAATCATGCTCGGTGATTCATGAAAAAAGGTTAAGACAATGCACAGTAATCTATCTCAAAAACATCTATACAATTACAAATCTGAAATTGTGAATAAAACACGGATCTCGGGAAATCCCAGAGGTGGGATCAGGTGCTCAGAAAGAGAGAGCATCCCCTGTCAACTAGTCATGTAAACATAAAACTCCGTAGTTTTTAGTATTGAAACAAAACTCTGCTATTTTAGGTGAAGGAACGACACAATGATAGATTTTTTTTGTAACCAAGGACATTAAAACGACAATAGAAAGTACAAATTGATGATTTTAAACGTTTTGTTTTAGTTTTAACTCAATATACGTTTTAAGGGCCACAATAACTTTACGCTGAAGTTTTTGTATTTAAGCAAAGGACTGTTTCTTAAAGAACTACATGTACATTACATGTACAAATAACTGGGCCTTAATAAGATAATTGGCGCAATATTTTTCGTCATTTGAATATATGATTAACAGATTTTACCAATAAATATCAACAGATTAAGACGATGATATTTATTGGTAAAAAGTACATAACGCGTTTGGTTCTTACTGAGTATATATATAATGTATGAGAAACGTATATACTTTCTCTTTCACACGTACACAAAAAACGTAAGATGGTGCACTCTGCTAAGAAGTGGAGGATGAAAGACTGAAAACGAACGAACTCCAAGTAAACAAATTAGTTAATCATTGTGGTCTATACGTGCAATGCTCGAATAAATTACATTTATTTAAGCAAACCATGGTTTTGAGTAATTGTAAAAGTTTAACGTACGGTTACTCAGTGTGTGTGACGTATACATGTATCATGAATGGAGCACGTACGTCGTACACTTAGCTTTCATCACATTGACTAGATGCAATTCTTTTAAATATTACGTGTATATAAAAGAAAATAAGATTATGTACTAGGATGAATATTTAATGTAGTAACTATCATTTGTTCGCAATATTAACAGCAATAATTGAGGATATATAGAAAATGGAATTTTTTTCTTGTACATTTTGTTAACATAATATCATCAGTTCTCTAAATTGTTTTATAAAATGCAAAATAAAATTACTTATTTATCATTGAATTTAATGCTGACTGACGTTTTTCATGCTGATTGTTAGTCCATTATTTATACACCGAATTCAGAACGAATTATTTCCGTTTTTCACAATCATGATAAGGAGCACGCGGCGGATGTGACCGGTCAGCAGGGGATGCTCATTCCTCCATGGCACCTGATTTCACCTCTTATGTTTCGGAGGTCCATGTTTGCTCTGCTCCTATTTTGTATTGTTTTAAGGAGTCTTGATCTTGAATAATGTTCGTTATCTCCTTATGTTTTTTAAATAATGTTTGACTTCGCTCTAAACCATATTTACACTAGAAGGAGAGATTGTTCTTGCGTCAAAGCATTTATTGTTAAAATTGCAGGAAGAATCGTATATTAACCACCATATATCATATGTTGTGCAGTTCTGTATTATAAAATTTGTTATGTAATTAGGCCTTTGTATAATAAAAAAAGCTTATATTATTAAAAATTCCAGGGGGACCCTTTGCTAAGGTCAACTACGATGTGTTTCATTCAGATTTAGCTTTTACCTTTACAATACCATAACAAGAATTGCACATATCTCGGTTAAGAATTATAATGTTTTATGAAAAGAAAATCCAACCCCTCTATACATCCATGCCTGAGCCTTGACACCAAGAGTGAATAAAATGTAGATAAATAATCAGTAGTTGAGACTTAAAAGACTTTAAAGTGAAAGCTTTACACATTAAAAATGAAAAATTATTTTTTGTGGGTTACTACACATCATGTCCTACGGCTGCTGAAGTTTTGCCAGGTGATAATTGGGGCACATCCTCGCTGATCATTAATCAGATTGGACTGTGAATCAGCAACAACCTAGTGTTCCCGTACAGAAAACATCTGTTAACTTTAAAAAAAAAAACCCATTCCTTTGGTTTAGATAAATCCTCCGCCTTTTTTGGCATGCTCTCTGAGATACACAAGATTTGGTAGCCCCCCGTCACAGTATAAAAAGGTTATTTAATTAACAACACGTGTAGTTGATAATCAAGGCGTCTAAGAAAGGTGATGTATCTCATTATATTTTTCTACTTGTTTTAAAAATTACATCATGTCTTATCATCGTAACTTTCGTTACTAAGTTTTCTTAATTTTTTTTTTTATTTTTAATTTGAATATCCCTTTTCTTTTAATTTCTAAAACTAAGTTGCACCAATTAATAAATTAAATGGATGTGTTATTTTAATTTAAAATTTCTGCTTGAAATTTTATTTTGCATTTAGATTCTCAAAGCTAGATTTAAAATTAATGTAATTCGACTACATATCCAAATTCACATAAATCTGCTCGTCACAAGTATTTTTTTTCAAACAATGGGGATAGAAATTTTTAATTTAAGTTTTATCTCGCCAAACTTTATAATTATGTCATCATTTAGCTAGTCCTTATACTCATGTTCCAATATAGATCAATTTGCTCCCCAAAAATCTTTGCTGCTTAGATTTATATCTTGAAAATTAATTTATGTTACCTCATCTATTAAGAGCAACTTTTTTGATTTTTTAAAAATAAAAAGATTACCATTCACATACATATAAAGTGTAAGGTTGAATGTCATAAGAAGAAAAACAGATTCATTAAAAAAATTGTTATGACCAGTTTACATGGATACTCACTTGTCCATGTCACTTGATCCAACCTCATGTCTTTGATCTTTGTTTCCCTCTGCACCCATCTGTATTAATAACATGGACGTCTTCTCTTTAATTTATTTACAAAAGCATCGTCGTTCTAACAAAATCATATTATAACAGCTAAATATCAATTAATTGCTTAATTGACTTTTTAATAAATCATTCATCTGTCTAATGATTTTTAAATTTTATAGCAAACCTATTATCATTTAGTAATACTGTATCAAAATGTATTCTTTATAAAAGCATTCAAGTTTGATCTTTTCTGTCAGCTTCGTATGATTGTACATTGTAAATGCTTTTTTTAATCACAATTGTGCTATTCTGCTCACGGATGAAAATCGTAGAAAATGAAGATTCTATTTTTTACATTTGAATTTTAAAGCAATAATTATATAATTGATCAATGAATATATTCTCGATAAAGAATATATTCTTGATGCTTCGACTTTTTTCTAGAATGAATCATTTGGGAATCCCTTCTTTTGTTTCTGAACTGTCTTGTTGTAAGTTTAATTCGCTGCTTTTGGAAAGCAAATTAACATTCCACCCAGAACTGTAATAAAAAACTAAATGATACAATTCGTAATTAACATTTAAAGATAGTGCAAACATTACATTTTGATCCGAAATTTTTGGAATGAATATGAAAAAATAAGAAGGTCATGCAGTATTTTGCATGTGTTTAATTATAATTCACAAATGTATTTAATGTACCGAATATGTTTCAGGTGTTTATTTTTCATCATAGAGTACAATTTCATTTCAGAATTAGGAAATTTGAAGCAAAAAAGAATACCAGGGGCATCATGAACTGCTTCCTACTTGTGACGTTATGCACCTTAGGACTGGTAGCCGCACAGGACAACTTATTTAGTTTCCTAGGTAAATCTCATTTTGAAACACTTTAAATCTTTATTTTAGCAACAATTTTTATTGGGGGAGGGGGTGTTGCATCCAACCAGGAAAATATTACGTTTGGGAAATTGGGGCACATGTAGTAGCCCTGCTCCCCCTCATTAAATTCTACAGGCCTAATTAATCACCATGACGCCTGGATGGAGCAGTGGTTAAAGCCATCAAGTATGTTGGTTCTAAAAAAAAAAACTGCATCTATCCTGTTTATACTTGAATTGAACATATTTTATTGACAAAGTCAAAAGGATTGGACACAAGTTCTATAACTTAGATAGTCCTCTCCTAATATAACATTTTGTAAAATTGCCAAAGTAAAACAAACATATATACATATGGTCTACTAAATACATTGTATACATTGTAGTAATAAACAGGAATAAATTCTTTAAATATACAAAATTAATATGAGATGTTGAGAAAAAAACTTATTTTGAAAAACGACCACATTCTTTTAAGAAAGTTTGAATAGTTTTAAAAAGTTCAGCATTTTGTTCGAAAGTTAAAGAATCATCGCCCCATAGCAGTAAATGTACATCTATTATATGTAAATAATTTAATGACAATAGCTTATTCATTAAGGAATTTCTTGCTTTTACATAATGTTTACAAACAAAAAACAATTTATACTTGTTTCAACAAGAACGTCTTGGCCTAAAGCAAATTGTTTTTCGTGTTAGTTGAAGATAAAAATACAAAATATTTAAATCCACTGTAGTGTAATAGATTCCAGTGATTTTCATTTTCATAAAGTATTTTTGAAATTTGATTTTTTTTTTTTGCCTTTGTATTGATAAAAT
This sequence comes from Saccostrea glomerata, assembly GCA_003671525.1. Classification (NCBI taxonomy): domain Eukaryota; kingdom Metazoa; phylum Mollusca; class Bivalvia; order Ostreida; family Ostreidae; genus Saccostrea; species Saccostrea glomerata. Next base: position 933,619 of record PRKT01000104.1, on the reverse strand, counting down.
TTAATTTCTTTTGTTTGATGCGTGATCATTACAATTTATTGAATATTTCGGATATTAGAAAAACAATATATCATAACCCCCACATTTTTCTGAAATAAAATTACCGTTTATAAAGACTTACCTTTCAATATGTATGGAAATAAACATAGTGATGACCATTTTAATCATGAATGCATTTTCTTTTAAGCAATGAAAAGACTACTTGATCAAGCCAATCAACAGCCAGGTGAGATTTTGTTTAATTTTCTATCATCTTCTCAGGTAAAACGAAAATTTTTGTTTGCAAAATATTAAAATAATGTTTTGCAGTCTACTTTTGAAATGAATTGTATTTTGAAAAAAAAAATCATACAAATTTCAAGTATTAAAAACAAGAAAAAATTTAAGTAGTGAGAGTACACCGAATTAGTTTTAAATGTAATGATATATAAGTAACATACGCGGAATATACGTAGTGTGGGATATTATTACATGGCTGCACAAGGGCACATCAGTAGAATAATTAATCATCCACCATATAGATTAATTAGAACGTAGGGTTTGAACTTCGGACATTGTCCATGTTTATATCTTTTTCCAACCCAATTTTTGTATCTGCCCTTAAGCCACTTGAAAATAAAGAAGGTTTTAAAAAACATAAATAATTCGAAGTTCGAATTCGTTAGGAAAAAATTTAGCATTACAATATATTCTCAATACTCGACAGAAGAACTGTCTTCTTTCTTATTTTCAACGATACACTCGAAATCAGAAAAGGGCGTTTAAAATCCTCTTGAAAGTTTTGACATATGAAATGTGTATTATTTATTTCTAGCAAATTATGTTGTGTTAATTTGGACATTTGATTAATTGCAGTAATATTATAACATGTTTTCTGATTACGACTAATTTAGTGATAATGTACTTGGATATTTTAATTACTATTTCATGACTTATTTCGTCTTATTTATCTTATAAATCAAATTCTTTGCGCATGTTTACTTTTTCAACCTCATTTTTAACAATGACAAATTTCATAATTAATGAATCCTTTTTTTCATCAAGGGGCTGCAGAAAACACGATAGCTTCAAAAGGTAAGAAATGAATAAATGTCTACATTAATTAACTTTTAAAATGGAACAATTATGACATGTCACAAAGACTTCAAGGATAATTAATTTGATATGTAGGGATAAGACAAAATAGAACAAGCTTTAAAGAACTTGTCTAAAAATAATAATTTATCATGTCCTGTATTCCAAAGATAAACAAACTTTACACATAATTACTACGGATTACTTTAGTTCACTACAGTAAAATTATTATTATTGTACAAGTGCACTACTGTAAAATTTAACACACTTGTAATATCTAATTGATAAATACAATTTTTTTTGTTTTAAAATCTTAAATTAAGTAATTAACTTAGAAAATTATGATCCTACCATACAATTTATTCCAAAATGTTGTATTACATTTATTTACTTTATGTTATTCTGGTTTCTTATCATCTGAGAACCTAAAATTATTCACAAGGTCGTTGTTTATTAAAAGGAATTTGATGCATGAGAGGGGGTTATCTACTGATGAAAACATGAGCACATTCTTGAATAACTCAAGTGCTTAGTGCATTATATGGAGATAACGGACAGTATTCAAGCTCAAAAGTCCATGAAACAATACAAAGTTTGAGTGGAGCAACAAGGATCTCCGAAACATCAGAGATGGGATCAGGTGCCATGGAGGAGTGAACATCTCCTGCTGACCGGTCAAACCCGCCTTGTGCTCATTGTCATTAAATAATATAAAATTGGCGTAGAGCAAATAAAGATCTCCAACACATTAGAGGTGGGATCAGGCGTCATGGAGGAGTTAGCAAACTTCGTGTTAAACATATATTATCTATGTCAGATATTATGTTATACCTACATGCCAATAATAAACTTATATTAAATAAGATTTCTTCCAATTTAATTCAATATACCTTTTCTTCCAGGACTGAGCACATCAAATATCCCTGGAACAACCGGAAGTCAAACGTTCGGAAGTACCAGCAGAAGAAATGGCTTATTCCGGAACCCTATGAACTGGTACTTTATGGACCAAATGGTGGACATTCCTGACGCCATGATGTTCCCTTTATTGATGGGAGGCTTTAACTAGATTTTGACTGGAGTTTCTGCTTTACGTAAAATTATTTGTTTGCAGTTCACGAATAAAAACTTTTCCTAACTATTGACGACATGCTTAAAACTGAAGATATTCTTATTATTTATATTTGGCGATATTTATTTTATGATTACTTTTTTTTTCTCTTGAAATTGAAAAATTCAACTTTAAAATTGGATCTCATTAAGTGCACCTGCAAACAAACAATTTTGTAAGTGTGGCCTTATGTGTTGAGAAAGGGCAGAAATTTCTAAGAGTGGATGGTGTTACACTTAAACGCAGTTCTGAGTTAAGAAAGACACAAAGACGATATCATATTCATTTTCTTTTTCTCAATTATTTATATTACATTTAATGTCTATGTTCATATCCATTAAAATATGTTCAATTCATGATTCTTTTATGATGTTCTTTATGTATATTTTGAAAGAAACGCAGGGTAACAGAATTTGCGAATTTTTTTGACCGCATGACCGAAGGAAACTGGTTACTTTGCACTAGAATTAGTGTTCAGAATAACTCAACCCAAAAATATATGACGTTAGTACAGATAGTGCTTAAAAGCCAAAGATACGTGGAAATTGATGACGACAAGTTTGTCAACACATCTTGAACTTGAGGTATACATGCACCTTGGTTTTCAATATTTACAGACGATAACAATTTCTTGTAATCGTGATACTGTTGGCGGAAATTCTATGGGGTCTGGCTTTTACAATGATTAATTTAGAACAAAGCCAGCAAGGGGCAACTGTGCAGTTTCTTGTATTTTTTTGTTCCATAGAACATCTTACCCGTCGTCATATAGGGCCTGGACTAGTTTAAAACCGTTCTGAAGACGTTGACGTGTAACAGAGACACGTTAAGATCGTCTTATTCATCCTTCCAAACGTTTTATTGCAACTTAAGTTTAATAATAATAATAATTTTAATTACTACCCTCAAAACTGGTAATAATTCAGTTGGCTATATGTATCATAATCATTACCTTCACCCTAAAACTGAGAGAAACGGATGGCACTATTTGGGTCTTTGAGCTGGTCAACTTCACTTTGGTCTTTTCTCTCACTAGTGCATGCGCACGTCATTTGCGTATTTTTTTCGGCGTGTTTATCCCCGAACCATTGTGACCAGCGTGAGTCAAGACTTTCTAATAAACAATTATATTTTCCCAGTCGACTAGTCTCCGTAAACTCCCTCTTTTCTCATTGATCATCTGTGGATGATAAGTTCAAAATACCCAAGCTTTTCACTTTCACCTAGGGGCGCTTTGTTGAAAGGGTTGAATGATATCCTTATTTATTTGAAGGATAAACACTTTAAAAAAATCCATGCAAAGGGGAATCAAGGCTGTGAAAAATGCGAAAGGGAGACATTGAAGATAATGAAAATTTTGGATTTTCACTTTTTAGGGCTATCGTCATATGAGTTTTAAAACTCATTAATTATGAGGCAAAATCAAATGATAACTTTTGCAAAGTCATTTACATGTATGATATCATTTCGTTGGACTGATCTGTGATCATTGTTGGACAGTCATTCAGTGACAGGGTATCCTCGTTCATACATAAACAAGCTAAAAGGAGTAGCGATAACAAGGTTTTATGTACAAGGGGCGAGAACTCCGAAAGGGGTCAAAGGTCATACGCGTTGGGTATTTTTTCGAAATAACTTTTAATGGCAAGTATTATGAACTGCAAAGTTCTTCGAGAACTCTTTCGGTTCAATTTTCGATAACGGAAAAATAATAATAAACAGAAGCATTTCAAGAGGTCTTTCCACAGAAAGGTGGAAAGACCTAATTACTACCCCCAAAACTGGTAATAATTCAGTTGGCTATATGTATCATAATCATTACCTTCACCCTAAAACTGAGAGAAACGGATTGCACTATTTGGGTCTTTGAGCTGGTCAACTTCACGTTGGTCTTTTCTCTCACTAGTGCATGCGCACGTCATTTGCGTATTTTTTCGGCGTGTTTATCCCCGAACCATTGTGACCATCGTGAGTCAAGACTTTCTAATAAACAATTATATTTTCCCAGTCGACTAGTCTCCGTAAACTCCCTCTTTTCCCATTGATCATCTGTGGATGATAAGTTCAAAATACCAAAGTTTTTCACTTTCACCTAGGGGCGCTTTGTTGAAAGGGTTGAATGATATCCTTATTTATTTGAAGGATAAGCACTTTAAAAAAAATCCATGCAAAGGGGAATCAAGGCTGTGAAAATGCGAAAGGGAGACATTGAAGATAATGAGAATTTTGGATTTTCACTTTTTAGGGCTATCGTCATATGAGTTTTAAAACTCATTAATTATGAGGCAAAATCAAATGATAACTTTTGCAAAGTCATTTACATGTATGATATCATTTCGTTGGACTGATCTGTGATCATTGTTGGACAGTCATTCAGTGACAGGGTATCCTCTTTCATACATAAACAAGCTTGGGATATCCAGACCATTTGTAAAATAAAAACAGTTTCAGTGAAAAGAACGAGCTGCAAAATAAAGAAATCATGGACCACCACACATTATTTTAAAAAAAAATTAAGAAAGGTGATGTTAATTCAACAACACTGCTTTAACTCGACAATGTCTTTGACTCATGGATAGAGCCAACTGATTCTCGTAGGGTAATTGTTATTCATGACTGACCCTTTTTACTTCCATATCAACGTTTAATTATATTGGTTATATTATCATAATACTAATTATTGCATGCTTTGCTAAACCATATTTAATATTCACTTTTATATATTAGGTAATTATATAAAGTGCAACATGAAACTATGTCTCTTTAGAATCGAAATCTTTATTCGGCACATATTGTCCTTATGTTGCGACACATTCTATGAAACATGTCAGACAGATTATAGACAGAATGATAGGATATTTACAAATAAGTTCAGTATGGCGACCGTAGAATTTTCGCACAGCTAATCTTTAGGTTGTTGAAATCCTTTTGATATCAACTTATTGGCCTTGTTTTTTTTTTTAAATCAATCAAATTGATATATCTACTTTCTTATCGAATAAGTAAGGAGACTTAACATAATCCTCAGTTGATATTTGAATACTGCTGTATGAATTAAGGAGGTTGACGATTGAAATGTTGAAATGTATGGTTAGATATATTTCTTGAATAATATTCTGTTTCTTTTCCTATAACATATTTACTGTTGTCTTCTAAATAGTTAAGATTTCTTGTAAGAATTCTGGAGATAAAAACTATTAACGTTTCGCAAAATTATAAATCGTCATTACTTTGGAACCTATAACAAAAAAGAAAAAAGAAACCATAGTGAGCCGTTAATAAAATTATTTTACGTATTGTTTTGAATTTGTAAATTCGTGGTTCATTTCCTCTAATTTTTATATGTGGTTTGTGATAGTTGAGAGGGCTAAAAATATTTTACGTAATTGTAAATTCACATGATTCTTCTAAATTTAAACAATTGAAATAAAGTGTCGGAGATATTATAGCCATCAATCTCAAAATTACCTTTAAGACTTATAGCGAAATAAAATATGCTATATTAAAATTATATTTATTGTAAATATTTCTTAAAGATAGATATCTGGTATAAAAATTGGCTCCATAAAGAAGAAAGAAGGAAAAAAATTCAATATACGCTTCATCACAAAAACCCATTGGTAAACCATATGAAAAATATAATTTAGAGACGTAGAAAGACAAATCTTTCATCCTGTTGAATTCTTAGATAGATTAAAGAGGTCCGCTCCTCAGCTTTTCAGCAGATTTTTGTCCTGACTTCTGTTTAAAAATTTCTTCATAAAGTATCATTTTTTACAATGAATTTGGATTTTATAATGCTAATAAAATTATTTCCAATTATAACCGCATGTTAAATCCAATATTAAAAAACATTTTGTAAGGAACTATATTTTGTGACGGAAGGTTTTTTTTAAAGTAAAATATCAATTTTCGGTATTGTTGAGTTTGGATTCCCATTATTTTTTTTTACAGGCAACCTGCTCAAAAAGTAATTTTGTGCATTGAAATGTTCTATGATGGTCCTGAGTAATGTATAATATTTACTTTAATGAATTCTATCTTCATATTGGGCAAATATATCAAATATATCGTGAAAGCCCTGGAAAAAAATAGCCCAATTTAAGCTTAAAATTAGCACTATTTTAGTACTATCTAAAAAATTACATCACAGACCTGCACTTGCTTTTTCATTTTCTGAATGTATATTCATATTATATAAATAATTGACTATGCAAAATAATTTAAAACTTATTTTGTTGTCGCAATTTTTAATGTGACTATTTAAGAGGTAAAAAGACTGTTTGATCCAATAATTAGTTTATTGCATAAAAAGAATATTAAAGGAGAAACTTTGAAAAATGGATTTAAATATTAGACGTTATCATAGTGCAAAAAAGTCATATTAATTGCTCCAATAAAAGATAAAAGAAGAACACTGACGCTCATTTTTTGTTTTAATTTTTTATTAAGCTATGTGAGTAGATTCTAAAAATAAACTTGACCAAAAATTCTCAATACTTTTGATAACAGGAACCAACCTTCTTAAGAAATTCAAAATAATTTTAAATTGTTAAGTCAAATTGGTTGAACAAATTCTGAAGGGATGATGTGAGCAGCTTTTCAGTGGAAGACATTGCTAAGTCACTAAATATGCCATAACAACAGTTTATTTAGCTATCTCACAAAGAAAATGAATTTAAAAATATATATTTAAAGCAGATGACTATCAGCATTTCGTTATAATGAACTTATAAGCAAATATTTCCAATCAGTGAGGGTATTTTTGCTGACCTAATTAAGCTTGTTTCATAACAATTACTGGACCTTTGTTTTTTTTTCTCTAATTTTACTACTAAATGTTCCGTCTACTAGATTAAAACTATATCTTATAGCGTGTGTGATTGATAACCAGGAGGTGTGTACTCCTACTAGTCATCCCACCTCTGGCATTTTCTTGGGTTTGTGTTTATATCTTGTTTACGTATTTGTATTGTCTGTGGATTTTTATCAGATTCATCACTGTTTGTTATTTTATCCCTTTTCTGTTCTTACAGAAGTCTATGAGAAGCCATTTCTTTATTAGGCAATGGTCTATCAAAACAAATAAAATTCTTATTAAAATATTCCTTGCAATAGATGTACATACACTGACAATGAAAGTTTAGTCAATGGCTTTTATTTTGAATTTCGTGCACTGAGAAAAGTTTAGTAGAATTCTAATAAAGCAAGTCCAAAATCTCCTTCGGGTAATATGTTTGTATCTAATTACACTACTGCAAATAAACTTAAAAGAATAATAAAAATTATACAGAAGGGAAATTTTCTGAGGTAAGCCATAACTCATAAATTTTACTTCAATACTGTATACAGGGAAAATTTCGCTCCCGTTTTATTTTTTAACCTTTCAACCTACCTTCATTTTGGCGAATTTAAAACGGTGTGATTTCAAATATAATTACTTTTGAAAAACTGTGACAGGGTTAATTTAAAACAGGAAAAAATTGAAGTGTGAAAGGGCGAAAATAACCCTGTAAACAGCAATTTGTCAAATCAGAACCTTTTTCCAGCAACATGAGGCTTCCATATAAATGGAATTTCGTTTGATAGGTTTGTTTAAGTCATTCTAAAGTATGTAAAGATGTGTTTGAACAGTTTCAATTTGTTTCAAGGAATTCTTGTATGAGTTATAGCGAATTGAATCCAAAGTTTCTACTTTTTAGGGATATTTGAATAAAAAATTTAAACAGGCACTAAGGGTATCTGATAAGAGAGATAAGTTTCCAATAATATTATTCCAAGCATATTCCATGATAATTCTTGTCAGAGTTTAATAATGAGGACAAAATTATTGTGAGTTCATTTAAATCTTTCAAATCTGATCTATTGTACAAATGTTGATTTCTGTATTTCCTATTACTAATATCCAATAATTAGAATACATGTAGTTTTAAATTACCTAAAACATTTTTAGTAAGTTCATTAGTTTAAACTTTGAAAAATGATATATTTCTATCTCTTAACATATAATTGTTTTAATTGTTTCAGAAATTTCAGATGCAAATATTTGAATAATTAATTAATCATTTTTATAAACTAAGATATATTTTCTAGTACGAAAATGGAAATGTAATTCATGTAGATGCATTTCATTTTACAAGCACAGAAAGCACTGTAATACTTTGGTTTATTATTGAAAGCAGCACTTCATTTCTTTAATGTAAGCTAGATATGTGGCATAGTTAATATAATTTTCATATGTACGTCATATTTTTAATTTTTTTGTGAGATAAAAATGTTTATCTTTCTTTTAATCATAGTTATTTTTTTCTTTGCATTTCCATTTGAAATAAATTCATTTCTTAGTTATTAACACTGCATTCTTCAGATTATTTTCCATTTAAATTTTATGATATTGTTGTTGATGAAAAGCAATGGTGAGAATTAAAAAAAAAATGGTGAAATTTGGAGCAGAGGGTTATTTCACCTAACTCTTATAATGATTGAAAGTAATAATAGAAAGAACACATCCTTATCAATAATGCGACGTTTTACAAAAAATAATTTTTTTTAATTGTATTTGCAAAATTACACCGTATGCGTGAAAACTGAATATAGCCTTTGAATCCATAGGATCGAATTCCATTTGGCCAGCAAAACAAAAAAAAATATTGCAGTTTCTGATACCACAATATTTTTTGTCTTCTGAATTCAAAGGTATGAAAATGAAAAGATAAAACTGTGTTGAAAAATAAAAAATGCTCTTGTTTTTGCCACTTTGCTTTTAAAACAATCAAGCTGGTATATTTCAAGAATCCCTTGATTAAATCTTAAAAAATCTTTATTAAATGCATGGACTGATTTCTAGAAGTAATTAAATCTAAGAAAAGCTATGGTCAATGTTCGAAGAGTTCAGAAAAATACCCCCAAAAATTTATATTAAAAAACTATTCATCTCCAAGTCTTATTTACAGATTTAACATACCAGGATGTGGAGCCAGGGGCCTAGTTGCCTCTAAAAGGCTGTGCAAATTGTACCATCGTATATCAAATCATGGTCGATGACCATACACGAGATAAAAGTAAACAAGAAGAGGCAAACTTTCAAACAAAAAGAACGTGACTTTTTCTTTGGTTCGAGTCGAAGGTGACTTCAATGCGTAATAACTTTGGCACTTTGAGTATACATTAAAGGGACTTTGCTGACTTACAATCCCTTGGAGGTGCACATTACAAATGAGAGGTGCAATGTCGTCTAGATTACTTAATACGAATTCATCCTGTTACTCATCCCATTCAAACAGAGGATCTGCAGCAACACCAATCATTTGAGACAGGTAAGATAAAATTTATAATATCCGTCTAAGTACAAAGTTAAAATATTTCGAACTAACTTGGAAACTGCTCCATAATTACAGGAATAAAGTTTATAAGATTTACCGGTATAAGATTTACTTACTGCTAAAAGAATAGGAGGTACGTTTTCAGCAAAGATGAAACCACCTTAAAAGCAGGAATTGCAAGAGTACATAAGAGCACCGATATGTTAGAGAAATAAATGTTTATAAGAGTTACTTTCACGTCAATATGTAATACATCTACGAAAAGCAAAAGGTACTTATTATCAAAGATGACCACTTCCATTTACACCAGAGCGTTTAAATCAAATAACAGAACTACTGATTACTATCTTATGAATGCAAAGCTATTGATAAATATCTTATGAATGAACGATTTTACTAGTATTTTGAAACATTGTGCAGCAATTTAAACATTACAAGTGATGAAAGGGCCTAAATATGAAGTAATACTAAATTGAGAGGTATTGTCACTTTTTTCAATCTCTGTATATTAAAACGTATACATTTTCTGCGAAAAAATGAAAAAAAAGGTCACTGCCTTATTTTTTTGCATCTGATGGATTTTAAAAACACGCACACCTTTCTTTTTATCCTGAACGTATCTGTATGAATGTATTCAATGTCTTGGCGTTTACAAAACTTTCAAAATATCTAAATATTATTGATCAATAGTTTTATATTTCCAAAACGTAATTAACGAATGATAAATGTAATGTTACATTTCCCTAAGGCTAGGGTAAAATAAGTATTACATAATTTTCATTAGAACTAAAGATTTAGATTTCTACGCTTGATAATCTCTTCAATTTATAATTATTTTCATATCATGTGTTCCTCTTCCTGGGCTCTTTCAATACTTAAAGAAATTTTAACAGAAGTAATATAACACAGTGGTTCATGTATCATCAACACATGTTTTGATTTACATTCAAATGCTTATAAATATACTTAATTTCCAATTTAGCCCTTGTGGGATTTTTTGACAATTGTAATTGTATTAAGTGATTAATATGTCATAGTTATAAGTACATAAATCTTATCATATTAAATTGATAGAGGTAACAGGAAAGTAGAACATGAATGGCTGGCTTTAGAACATTACAAGACGAATTTGAGCTGAAACAAAATATCTTTTGAACAAGAGGCCCATGGGCCTTATAGGTCACCTGAGCATTATGCAACAACTTTCCAGTGATTGAATTTGATTCATGTTTTAAGCCAGATGCTATGCTATTCACAATTTTGAAAGAGGCATCATTGATCATCATAACAATACACTTAGCAGTTGCTTAGTTTATTTACTTAATACCCATAGGCAGGGTAGGGGAACAAAAAATGCATTTCAAGTAATCAGTAATATTCAGCAATAATCAGTAATGCCCCTATCACAAATGAACCCCTGACCCTTAAGCCTAGATCCACACATTGCATAATTTTTGAAAAGGCACCCTTGCTTTTCAAAATTATTTGATTTATACCAATTAGCAGATTTCAAACAATTCATCCAGTTTCAGTATATAAGTACAGCCCCCCCCCCTATGGTACCCCTGACCCTGGGGCCTTGAAATTCACAATTCTGGAAGATTAGCGCCCTTGCTCATCATAACTATATAGGAAGTTCATTTGCTTAATACCCAGGAGCAGAGAATAATACTTTCAAAGATTTAATGTATTTTCATTATATAATCAATAGAGCCCCGCCCTATCACTAAAACCCCTGACCCTAGGGCCATAAAATCAAAATTTTGGAAGAGGTATTCTTGCTCATCATAGCTATGTAATTAGTTTATTTCATTCCTAGGAGCAGAAAATTTTATTTTTTCAAAGAATTCATGTATTTTCATTATATAATCAATACAGCCCCATCCTAACACCAGAACCCCTGACCCTGGGGCCATAAAATTCACAATTTTGGTAGAGGCACTTTTGCTCATCATAACTATACACTTAGTTAGTTTATTTAATACCCAGGAGCAGAGAAGAAGATTTTAAAAGAAATAATGCATTTTCACTATATACTTATTTAGCCCCGCCCTAGCACTAGACCCCCTGACCCAGGGGCCATAAATTTCACAATTTTGGTAGAGGACTCAATGCTGATTACAATCATGCAAACAGTTTGACTGCTTGATGTCCAGGAGTAAAGAAGAAGATTTTTAAAGATTGCATTAATTTTAGTGGTTTTGGCCCCACCCCCCAGGCCCCAGGGGGGCAGGGACCATGAAATTCACAATTTTTGTTCCCATTCACCCATAGATGCTTTGTGCTTAATTTGGTTGAAATTGGTTCAGTGGTTGCAGAGAAGAAGATGAAAATGTTCAAATGTTAACGCACAACGCACAACGCACGACGCACGACGCACGACGCACGACGACGGACGAAAACAGATAGCAATAGGTCACCTGAGTTTACTCAGGTGACCTAATAAAAAGTCTCGGCAGCGTCGTCAAGAGTAAATCATTCTACATTACCTATCCCAAGACCAGATAAAAAAAACTATGATATGATTTAAAGTCCATTTTCCCCCTGCAGACTTAGTTGTTGGAATTTAGATACCATATGAACAAACAAGTACAGAAAGACTGTAAGAATATAATTTCGCTTTTAGGAGACTAAGAAACTTAGCTTTTCTAGGAGTGTATCATTTAGATAGGAAGATACGTTTATGTATCTTATGACAATTTTTAAATGTAATAAATAAATCTGAAGACTCATCTCGTGGGGTTTTACATAATCTTTAGTCTTACGGAATTATCATTCATAAGCAACAGAGTTGAAGCAGTTAAAGGGAAAACCAATCAGGAGTCAGACCATATTATTATACCTCTATTGATTTTTCAATATATAAAAGGAAATCGATATATTTTGCCGATTCCTTGAAAATCACTGTAAATAGACTTATTCCCTGCAAAAGGATGGGTCAGTTTGATGAACTGATACACACCTATTCGAAACACCCAGTGATTCCTTTTAATCATATGAAAAGTACCGAGATGTTCCAAATTAACAACATGAATATTCATAATGAAGCTTACTTAACTTACATGTACTATATCGGTATAATAAAACAGTTAAAGTATATCATTGAAGGAGTCAGCAACATTCCAGATCCCCTCGAGCAAGCCTATTTCCCGAGGCACAGCCGAGGGAAATAGACTTGCTCTTGAGGAACTGGAATCTTGCTGACTCCCTCAATGTTATACTTTAACTGTACAATGTAGAACAAGGAAACAATGGTTTCAAATTCGACTGTGTTCTTTAGACATGTCTATTAGCAATAAAATATTGATAGTACATATTAAACTATTATCTACAAAAATTAGGAAGCTTAATATTACATGCTTTAACTTATTTGTAATTTCAGAAAATGCAGTCTTTAGTTGTCATCGTTATTTCGCTGATGGTTTGTACATGTGTGACGTCACATTCCCACGTAGGTGCCCAATCCTTAGGTAAGAATATCAATTATTTTCTACATGTTGCATTGTACTAGATAAATTATGCTACATGTACACACATTACTATTTGAAACACAAACAATATGATAAAATACCCTAAGAAGACACAGATGAAACATTATGGATACGTGTATTTATTTCTTATAGAGCGTGAAATTAAAGTTGCTTGTGAATAAAAGATGCTTTCACCTATCATATAATTTTCAAATTTCAGATTGAAGAAGAAATACATTAACCTTTCATTTATGGATTTTACTTTCACATTATATATTATCAGATAGTTTTGAATTTTAACCATTTACAAACTAGAGACAAAAGACATAACCTGTACAGAAAGTGTGCCATTAAAAATTTTTTTTCAAGATAATGTAGAACTTCATTCTTTATTCTTTGAAATGCAAAATGTACATCTTTAATAAACATTGGAAATCCACAATCCAATGATCGTGAATTAAAGAGAACTGGTTACCTTTGTTTATAACACCTTTTCCCACCTTTAGGTGAGGGCTGGCCGAGGAATATGTTAGGGTCGAGATCAAGCTCTAGTTTTTCTAGGAGTATGACTGAAGATCCTTCCAGTAAGTCCATTATTTGTTTTTAAACTTCCTCACTAGGAAAATATTTGTTCATGAATAAACCCAACATTTTTCTCGAAAAAAGAAATCAAATTTTTGAGACTTTTTCTTTCATAAATTTATTTGTTTCTCTTCAGATATGTTGTTGTCGTCTCTCTCTTCCTCAATGAATGGAGGTTTTCCTCGAGGTGGTTCTGGTAGGTTTTATTGTGATATCAAATAGTATGAAACAATAGCATTGTAAATTATTTAATTATTGGTTCTACTCTAGTTTTACGTTGATTGAATAATATAAATAGAATAATTTATATATTTTTAAAACAATATTTTGTCATGAAATATTTTTATTGAGAACTGAATTGGAAATTTAGCCATGCATATAAATTTCACATTGAATGAGTCACATTAACTTTTTATTTTTTAACAAAAACTATATTTAATCAATATCAAAATGTACCATGCATGTTATTTTAAGAGAAGCAAAAATTTTCCGTGAAGAAAATAATGTACATATTCTGAAACTATATATTTAATTTCAATGCTCACCAAAATAAGGCAACGATTTGTGAAAAGAGAATATTACTGTGTGCGCTTCCTATTTCTCTTGAAATCGAATGCGATTAAAATGTTATACTTGTTCGAGTTCGGAAAAAAATGAGAAAACCGCGCTCAGTCATATGTATTGTTTTATTATATAACAGGATTCCGTTCGGTATCTAATCGAATATACCCAAGAGTAGGTGAGTACGTTTTGAAATATATGAAAAATTTTGTAAATTAATTATATAAGCATGACTTTCTATGACATGTATTACCAATAAATATAACATTGAGTATAAAATTCAATACTACATATTTGATATACATAGCAATATACAGTATATATTTTGCACATACATATTACATTGTATAATCATGTATTCAACATAAACATAGTCAATGATGATAACAACCTATTTTTTATTTACTAAAGTAACAATGAATTTCCATGTAAAAACAAATCCTTTAACTTTAAGTTCAAATTGTACCTTCGTTAATGACAGAGCTTGTTCTTTATGAAAACTGTTTAATAGGACCGTTAACCTTATATCATTAATGTTATGTCTTGTAGGATCGCGCGTTGTTCAGAGACGACGGATGAATCAAATGTTACCTTGGATGATGGCAGCTGATATGGATGCAGCTGAAGACATGATGCCGTTTATGATGTTAAATTCTTTGTAATATAAATAAACTTCTTTTATATTTCCTTATTTTCTTGGTTGCTTACTTTTTCTTGTGTTTTCAGGAATCCGTGTATATGTCCAGCGTAGGATTTGATCATTTTAAATTAATGAGAATGATAGCTATCATGGTTATTTTCACCTTTAATATATCTGTATATGGTACTCTGAAAGTTTAATATATTATACGCATTATATGTAAACTTAGGTGAAAGTTGGAAGACTTTGAAAATATTTCAAAAGATTGGGGTTGAAATATGCAAAACCCCATCCATTTTGCCCCTCCGCATGTAAAACCACCATGTCATATCCTTGACCTGCTTTGGACACGGGTGTCACCAAGAACCCTTAACTGTCTTGATATAATAGTTGTGCTTCTGTGCAAATGCATTTTAACCAATAAGGCGCTTTTCATAAGTTGGCCGTAAGTGCCGAATCTAGCACAAAATGTGCAGCTCTCCGCCGACAAGTGGTGGTGCCTCTATATGAGTGAAAAATTCTCGAGATGGACTTAAAACAACATACAATGAATAAAAAAATCAGAGTGATCATAATTTTGCAGGTCTTGACAAAAAATATTTAACTCATGTAAACTGGTGTTTGTTTTTTGCAACAGATGCAACGCTAGCTCTCGCTTTGAGAAGAAAGACACTTCTATTTATGTCTCTACATTTAATATAAATTAAGATAAAATACTGTTTCATTGATATTGCGCAGTTGTATGTTTCATTCATGGAAATAACTTTTGTTCAAGAAATCTATACAGCTGGCTTCCTATGCTCCATTTTCTTGAAGTTTCTCACTTGGACTGTTGGTGATCATGTTTCTCTTACCATTTACTAATTAATAATTGACCATGTTTTTAATAAGAAAAAAGATATTTGGTATTGAATGAAATAATTCTTCTAAATATTGCAGAGGGCACAGTCAATCTCCACAGTTTGTTAGGAAATAGAAATCAAAAGAGAAGGAGAGTTCTACAACCAGTTGTTGTTAGACCACAAGTAGTGAGAAACAACCATGAAAGAGGTAGGTACATGTAGATGTATGACACAGCTGTCACAAATAACAGTTTCTAGATAAGACAGAGATAAAAAGAAATAGATGAAGTAAGGAAGGGAACTAATAAAATTACCCACCCTGAAGCAAACCGTAATAAAATCAAATTAAGGTATGAACAAAATGACTAATAGAAATAAAGTAGGATGTAAACTGATGCTTTTAAAATTATTACGTCTAGAACAAAACCTGAAATTTTTTAAATAAAGGTATGTAGGTTAATCTTAAAGTAAACATTGTTACAAAGGACAGACCTAGTTTTATCAATTTTCTATACAGTATATTCCTACAAACGACGTGATTTTGTACAAATACAAATTTTTGTTAGAAGACTTTAATTGTAAAACTTCATTGACACATACATTATGAAATCTTATTTTAATATTTATATGTGTTATGTTAAGGAGTTGTAACTTTAAAAAGTGTTTTTACCTTAGATAATGCTATAAAGGATACAAATTTTATTTCTGAAATAGATATGCAGCAATTGATGCAGTTATTGCCCCTTCTATCAATGACGGAGGCAGGTGAAGGAATGATGGAGAATATGTTACCTTTATTACTTATGCAGAAGAACACACGATTTTGATTCATCATCTTCCTTAGTTCTTAACCGTTGATGTCACCCCCTGATGAATGTTGTTTTTAGTTCATTTTAATTGACGTGAGATGTGAAGAATGAAATAAATATTATTTAAACGCATTTTTACAACTATTCTCTAGATTTATCTTATTTCAATATTAATCATCTGTAACTGTTTTATGTGTTATCATATCTGTTTAAAAAATTAAGATTTATAGAAACAAAACCAACTGAGAGAAGAGCAAACACGTACATCAAAGATAAAATCAGGAGGCATGGAGGAGTAAGCATTCTTTTATGTCGACCTTGCACATATGTGGTGTGTTCTTTGTTATAAAATTGGGTATACGAAAAATCCGTAATCAACTCAGTAAGTAATTAATATCTTAACACTTGGAAAGGAAAATATCATTTAGCATCAAACTTTAAGATGATTGTATTTGCCGACAAAGTCATTACATATACCATAGAACTTGCGAAATGATGACTGAAAAAGACATAGTTGATATCCAAGTATCATCAAAATGTTTCTCAATAATTTGCATGGTTTTAGAAATTGTTTCTAGGTAAAGCATGCTCTTGCAAATCAATTCTAGGAGACAAAAACCCTATTTACGGATTATTGTAGCATAGATAAAAGCAGTTGATGACAGAAGGGTTAAAGTCATCACGTTTACGGTTATGTTTTGTTGTTAGGTTTCAACTAATTTCTGCTATAGCAATATAGCTAGATATGAAACATATGTGAGAAATTGAAGGTTTAGACTTCAAATTGAAATATGATGGAATACAAGAATGGAGTGAGATATTCTTATAACATTACATGTAATAACGTCAATGTCTTTATATATTGAAGTTTCAGGATCAAATGATTTCCTTGAGCACTATTTTTCAACGTAAACATGGCATTAAAAAATCTTTTTTGATTTGTAATATTCTTTATCACATATCCGAGCCTGTTTTCTGTTTTAGAATAATCCAAATATGAATTTTACACGATTCAACATAACGTATGCCTCCTTTTCTTCCCCCATAAATGTTCATTATGAAGACAACTTAATTTGCTTAAAAATATCTGTGCTTCTTTTAGAAGTGTATAGAAATTATAAAATGTTTACCTTTAAGAACATTGACAAATGATTAAAACGATTCTAATTCATACTTAACTTTATTTTGACTTCATAAAAGAAAATAACTACAAAACATTAAACATGATTAAAACGATTCTACTTCATTAACACACTAATCTTTATTTAGACTTCATGAAATAAAATTACTGCATAACAATTACTGTGAAATCACATATTTTCGTGGGGTCAATTTTTCGTGGTTTGATGGAAATCTATTGGTTCGTGGGGATTTGATTTCGTGGATCAAGAATTGATGAGTACTTATGTATGTAAAATTTTGCATTTCGTGGTGGACATGAATTCGTGGGTCTCGTTAAACCACTAAAACAACGAAAATAAAACCCCCACGAAAATTTGTGATTTCACAGTATATACATTCATTCGATGTTCAGTAAATTGCGTAAATTACTTGACAGATCATGTATAGGCACAGGCACCTAAAGTGTGGATAATTAATTAGCCCCCCCCCCCCTTTTCTTAAATGAAAAAAAAATGTAAGAGTGTATAATATCTCAAAAATATATAATTTCCCCGTCAAACACATCTATATGTCGTTCTATGCAAGCAGATTTTACTTTTTCTCGCGTTTAAAGAATGACCCTATTTGGTTTAATAAAAATACACAAGGTAAGAAACAACATTTGCAAACAAACGGGGGGTTCCTCGCTTCGAGACAGATTTCCAAGGTAATAACAGTGTTATACCTATCATAATTTTGCAAGCAATCTGTCGGGAGATGTCATACCACTGGTCTCCTTAACCTAAACAGAGTGCCTGCAAAAATATGATAGTTTACACTAATCATTACATTGAAAATCTGTCTCGAAGCAGGGGTCCTCCCGTTTGTTTACAATTTTTGTTTCTTACCTTGTGTATTTTTTTTATACCGAATAGAGCCATTCTTGAAACGTGAGAAAAAGTAAAATCTGCTTGTATAGAACGACATTATAGATGTGTTTGACGGGGAAATTTTTACATTTTTGAGATGTTATAAATTACACTCGTACATTTTTTTCAATAAAAAAAAGGGGGGCTATTATCCTCACTTCAGGTGCTTGTGGTATTAGGTCAATCCATACGACAAAACGACAGAAAAGCAATGAAATCAATATAAAACACACCATATACATCATGATTGTCACATATATCTTCACGTATAACTAGAGATAGCAGACGTAGATAACAGAAGGGTTAAAAAAAGAATTAACTATTTAATTAAGAATATGGGCTAGGTTTGTATACAACACACATGGATTTATAATCACTGTCTATCCCTCCAGTTAATGATACTCTCTATTTCTTTTGATTTGCACATTGAAAAATACATTGAAATATTGTGTTCCATATTATTTGATAGCCGATCTCTGGAAGATGTCTGAGATTGGGGAATTGCCGTCACACGGACACGGAAGACAGCAGCAGATACAAGGGGCGGATCTTATGAGTGACTTTGAAGTAAAATCTATAAAAATAAATAATACGCATGAAACAAGTTTAAGCAGAATTATAAAGCTATTACTGAGATTCCAATAAAAAAATTTATTTTAAGGTATATGTCTACTACTAAATCATGAAAAAGTTTGCAGACTTTACACAATTTATATATTTATTTGAATCACCTTCAAGTACTTATAACAAATATAGAATTCTTTACTTAGTTTTGTATTTAAGCCCTTTTGATCTGATTAATAAACATTTTCGCCTAAAACCAAAATGCTGGCCTACTAAGGACTTATCAAAATTTACTTAAACTCGATAAGACGAAGCATCAGTAGAAGTCAGTTTGAAGTAGAGTTTCACATCTATACATACCTATATATCTTCCCTCGCCTATGCTCATTGTCAGTGTAAAGATCAAAGAAGTAAAAACGAGAACCACCATAAAATTATTTCCGCACATTTTGTTCGATAAAAGCAAATTGCAAAAGAAAAAAAAATAAAACTTATGATATTAATACGTACAATTTTGTTTTTTGTGTATTTCTCTCAATTTTGCAATGATGTCATAATCTACGTCAGTGTTGAGAAGTTTGACAAGTTCACCTGTAGGGTAAATCCACGTATTTTGAAAAATACAAAAAGGACGTAAACAATGGGATTGACATATAAAAGGATTTACGATTTGACATTCTTATATTCACTATTGGTTTTCTAGTTTGTTTATCTTCCCTTAATCTCAAGGTAAAATCTAACAAATTTCATAGACAATAATATATCAATTTATCACGGATCATTTCATTCAGTATGACAAATTTCTGTTAGAAGATAGAAGTGAACTTTTTCTTCTGCAAATCATTAATCAACATTAAGATGAGAGACAAAATACGGGGGCCATTCAATTTTTAAATAAATGCAACATACAGTTTATCGTTATCAGTGTAGAGCTGTTTTTACTGTGAAAAGTTCTATTAAAAAACTAGTGATCACAGAAAACCATTATATAATTTCTTATCATCGCAGAAAGCCTTTGCAAAGTTAGCAATAAACTATAAACATTTAAGAATCATCTTGGCCGTGAAGATAAATATGAAGGACTGTGTACAATTTTCCCTTCATTATATATATCGCTGAAGAACTCATGTTAAAGATCTTATTTTAATATTTTCATATTGTTTTAAATGCTGTTTAGTTTTCAGGAGAATTTTAAAAAATAAAAAGAAAAGTTAAAAAGACAGTCAAACTCGTAGGACCACAAAAAATCGATTCTGAGGGCAACCTTTTATTAAAAAATGACAGATTGATATTGATAGATATTTATTTTAATCCATCAAAAAACTAAGTTCAGTCGCTTTAGTTTCGTGTTTTATAAAAAAAAAAACAAAGAAACATAAAAACATTTTATCATCAAACATTTCTAGGATTCTAACCAAGTGAACGAATCTTAACTAAAATAGCTTTCAACACGACATTTAAATATCGACGACGTGTTGTCAATTAACAATGATAATTTCCATTATGTCAATACGATACATCATGGAGAGCTTGATAAGATACTACAGAGTCTGACATCTTTATAATAAAGTACCCTGTGTTACGTTGAATTTTGACCCGGATTGAAAATTGACCCGGGGGTTTTTCAACTTTGAATAGTGAGACCAAAGGTGTTGAATTTAGACCCTAGGCCGTTGAAAACTGAGCCGGATCGTGGAATTTTGATCACGAAACCGGTTCAAAATTCAACAGCATTAAAACATATATTTATGACTTGGTTTTCACAACTGTGATTAGGAAGGGTGAGTCTAAGGATGTTTCCCCTTTTTTGCAAAGATAGACATAAATATAGGCATTGAACAATGTGAAATTGGTTTAGACTCCCCTTTTCAACAGGCATGTTACAGTGTAGTCAAAGAAAGAAGAGTAATTGTAGAGCTTACAAAAGAAAAGAAATTGGACCCTCCCCCACCCCCCCCCCCCC
>PRKT01000104.1:868888-912639 GCA_003671525.1 Saccostrea glomerata | reverse complement strand
CCCCCCCCCCCCCCCCCCCCCGGAATGAAATTTTCGGGTTTGAACTACTAGTTTGGAAAATGGACACTTCTCACCATCTTTGATGCCAACAATTAAAAAACGCACTGTCCCTGCAACTTCATTTGCTCTAAACAACTAAAAAAACAACTAAAAAGCACATTCCCCTTTAAAGAAACCAAGAGATAGAGAGAGAGAGGGTCCTCGAGTTTTTGTCGAAGGCGGGAAATGAAATATTGTGACAAAAAAAATACCTGTACACAAAATTAATAAACGAAACAAACAAACAAACAAGCAAACAAAAAAGGGAAGCTAGCCAAACCCGAAGGGGATTTTGACACCATTCCCAGCCTACGACAAAAACTCTAGGACCCTCTCTCTCTCTCTCTCTCTTATTTTCTTTAAAGAGGAATGCGCTTTTAGTTGTTTTTTCAAGTTGTTTAGAACAAATGAAGTTTTTTAATTGTTGGTATCAAAGATGGCGAGAAGAGTAGTTTCTAGTCCATCCCAGACTCTAACCCTTGTACTCATTCTCAAGGTTATGCTCCACATGCTCCAAGACGATCAATTTTTAGGCTGAGACAGGCTACTGACAGATAAGTTTGTTACACTGGTTTCACCAACCTTGTTTAAAGTCAGCATTACTTACCTGTTATGGTCACGATATAGATCTTTTTTTACAAATATAACCTTTAATATATTGGATTCATTTTAACCAATGTCTTTCATTCTAATTTTGTGGCTATAAATTTTGTTACTAAATTGACTAGATATGATTTCCAGGATTTTATGCCTTTCTTCATCATCGTAGTTTTGTAGTTATTTATGGATGCTATGGATTTTAGAAAGTATTGTTAAAAAGTAAAGTTACCACGCTTGAAAATAAATAAAATCGTGAACTGATCATAATGTACATATATACACGGGGTGATAGGTTTATTTCTCTTATTCTTAAAAGGGGAAAAATTGAAACCAAAATAGAAATATAGAGATACTGATGAATCCCGTAAAGCACCTCCAAATTAAAAAAAAAATTTGAAACTCTGAGGTGGGGTTAATATTTAACAGGGTCAATTTTCAACTAGTTGGGGTCATAGGGATAAGAAAAAAAATATCAAGCTGTTGAAAAATGACCCCGGGTATAAATTCAACGACTTTTGGTCTCAATTTTCAACGTTGAAAAAACACCCCGGTTCAAAATTCAACATTGAAAAATGAACCCCGGGTCAATTTTCAACTCGGGTCAATATTCAACGTTACACCCTGTAACATTAATTTGATTGTCAATAGCCTTTTTTTTCAAAATTAATCGTACGTAGAACAACTTCCTGTGTACCTATTCATTTTGGAGATAAAATCAATTTACACGTGATATTGGAATATTTCTACATAAGTACATGTATGGGTTAGAAAAATTGTTCTTAAGATTTAAGATTATATTATTGAAATCAATTCAATGATTGTATTCAACAATCGGTTATTTCAATTCTCTACATGTTAGCACCTCCTGCATAGAATTTAATTAGGAGATAGAAGAGGCCAAACTGAGAACACATAATTATGTGTTTTTACAATATTTATTGGGGTTTCCTTTACTCCATTTTCTTTATATTGTTGCCTTGATCACACCTTTGTCTATAAAATTTATTACAGTCAGAGTGTATATGACGGATTACATATACACAACTAGACTAATTTCATAGGGAAAAAAACGGGTAAATACGTGCAGAGTTTCTGTTCCGTATATTCAAATCTGATTTGTTGATAGTTTAGCACCGTGTGGATAATTTACATGCAAGGATAAAAACAAAAATATCACTGAATGTATAATTTTAATTTTTGATCAAATCAAATCATTATTCCAGAACAGATCATTTCATATCATCCATGTACCTAAATTGTACAAACTGCGCACCATAATATTTGTAACAATGAACTATGTAAGAAACGGAGCATATACTATAAACAGTTTTGTTATTGTAATTGTAATGTGCCGCCGCCCCTCCTCGGGTTAAAGATGTCGCTTAATGGCGGATCTCCGGCACAGGGACAAGGATAACAGCAACAAACACACCCACCTGGTAGAAATTTCTTTCCCTTACCTGAAAAAAAAACAACCACATTACTTTAGCTATATTTTTTGTGAATAACTGATCAGATTTTAACTGAAAAATTAAAATCTGCTGTATCAGAAACATTATTATCATTTTTATCTTAACTTAACAAAATAATTTATTAAAAGCATAACCTTTGGTCTAAGCTATAACTTCTTCCATTCAATACAGTATGTATATGTGTTTTTAAGTAATTTTTTTAATCACATTTACAATAAGAACATGTACATTGCTATTGTTTTCACCTTTTTATTCAAAAAATTTACTAATTTAAATCCATTTCAAATTTCATTCAATAAATTCGTCTTTAAATTCAAGATCATCAAGTTTCTGTTAATTTAAAAGCAATAAAGTAAACTTTGTTGGTTTTCTTTTAGATCACAAGAAGTTTCATATATTCAAACATACCTATGTAGAATCCCTCGCCTGTGTTGATTGTTAGACTAAAGGTAAGAAGAAGAAAACAAAGCAAGCTGCGCCTCAACATTTTGTGATATAATACAGAAAACAGGAACCGGCGCTTTTTATAGGCCGCGACACATAATTGTTTTGTCTTCAATTAAGATGATTAATTCAGCTGGGGATTTCCATTCGTAAAGTACAGAAATAATAAATACAACAATATGACATTCAAAATTGACACTGTATGACGTGTTTTGTGTAGTTAATAATCACTGGTTTTTTTTCTCCATGTTGTTATTTCTCCATACATATTTAATAAAAATATTGGCGAAACAAATTTTGAATTGGATTTCCTTGGGTTTTTTCGAAGATATGCGTCACAAAACGAATTTTTAAAGTATATCCGTTTGCTTTAGGTCTATGAAATATCATACACTGTACCATTTGACAATGATACTCTTTTGTATTCTTCACAAGTTTACTGAAGAATTACAAAAAGTAATGTTTTAACACTTTGCATCGAAAGTTATGAAGGAAAAAGAAAACGGGTCATAAGACTGTCAGGAAATCTCCTTCATTATAAAATAAATTGAATTACTGTTTATTTGATTGTTCGAATAATGTACAGTGGACCCTCAGATATCCGGACCCCAGATATCTGGATGCTTAAGTATCCGGAAGATTTTTTCATCGGGATGAAATTTTTAAATGTTATATTGTCTTGTTTAACTGGTGATTCATGTATCCGGACGCTTCATATATCCGGACAAATTGACTGGGAACCAAAGCGTCCGGATAAATGAGGCTGTATACAAGGATAAATAAGAAATGTAAAATGTCATCTAAAAAAATAGAAAAAAAAATAATACATAGTCTTACTTCTTTCAATCCCTCAAGGCATTCCCTGTTACCCTTTATAAACGTTTTAGGTCTTTGTATCTCAAAAACCTCAGCATACTCATTTTTAGGGAAGCCCCAAAGACACTGATGAATATCATTTCTATGATAAATCTGACATGGTAAAATCTTTTTTTGCTTATTTTCATGTGTTTTGATTATAAAAATATCTCACAATGGCTGAGATCCAGCTTATATGGGTGATAGAAAAGTTCTTTATACTTACCTTTCTTCATTTTTGTTTTATTTATCTGACACATCTGTTTCATATTTAGATATTTTACTTTATTTTATCTGTTATTTCCCGATAATGACAAGGAGAACACGGCGGGTGTGACCGGTCGACAGGGTATGCTCACTCCTCCATGGCACCTGATCCCACCTCTGATGTTTTGGAGGTCCGTGTTTGCTCTGCTCCTATTTTGTATTGTTTAATGGACTTTTGATCTGGAAAACTTTTCATTATCTCCATAAATTATGTTTTATCTAAGCTTATTTGCAACTGTGTTGTCAGGCATAAGAAAAATACAGCTGGTCACCTATATTTGGACTTCATTTGCAGAAAATATGTTTAACTTTCTTAAATGCAATTCGAACATGTCATTATTGGAAGTCCTTCATTTGCATCCATTTAAACTAATAAAATATGTTTGGAGTCCTTGCTTCTCTTTGCCATAATAAAATAACACCTTTTTCTTTAATATATATTTTTCAATAGGCCCTAATAATTGTATTTGATTATTAGCGAATTTTTAATTTGTTATATATAACAAATATTAAGAATTTGTTTTAGATATAACAAATATTAAGAATTTGTTATTATAGCAATGAATTTACCTTTTAATTATATATATTTTGAATTAGTAATAATATAAATTTTTGAAATCTTTAAACGAATTTAATCAGTTATAATAGTTTTTTTTAATTCTTTATAACGAATTCAAAAGATATGTATTTTTCTCTTTGACCATATAAGCAGTTCCAGTTATTTTTCACACAGTGAAAAAAAACTTTTGTGATATAGGTTCTTAATTATATGTCATTTTATGAATTAATTTTTATTCTTTATAAAGGGTATTTCAGAAAACATGCAACCATTTCCTTTCCTCATTATACCCCCCGCTTGAAAAGTGGGGGTATATAGTAATCGGTATTTCCGTCCGTCCGTCCGTCCGTCTGTACGTCCGTCCGTCTGTCCGTCCGTCCGTCTGTTACGCTTTGGGGTACCCATCTCTTATCCGCAACTCCTCTCACACCACTGAATGAAATTTGATGAAACTTTCACAGAATCTTTATTACATGTTGCCATTGTGCACCTCCTAGTTTACTTTTTGATCCGACACATATTTTGGGTTTCCCGGCCACAGGAAAACATGGACTTTTTCACCAGTTATAACCATATGGGAGGCGGGGGGTATCATTTAGTGAGCTCATCGCTCACAGTACCTCTAGTTTTATTTACTAGTATATGCATGTTAAACAAATTTAATCAGCTATAACAAATTTTTGAATTCGTTATGAAAGGTGTGTATTTTTCTCTTTGACAGTTTCAGTTATTTTTCACACAGTGAAATATGACTTAAGTGATATAGGTTCTTAATTACTCGTATATGTTAATTTATAAATCTATTTTTAATGTTATTTTATGAATTTGTTTTTATTCTTTATTTTAAAAGGGTTGAACAGTAAGCATAAATGTTTATAATAATTCTCTTCAAAGATCAAGGTACATATAACAATTACTGGTACTTTTAAACAGATAGTTTTTCATGTTATTGAAAATATAAATTTAATGAATTTGATTTTTTTTTTATTGAATATACTGAAAACTGTAAAGGACTTTTCCTTTCTTATTTTTTAGGAAATATTTCTATACATGATAACATTGCAATATGACGTCTTGTTTTCTTTCTGTTTTTATTATCATTTGTCAAACAAGATATGTAAATATGTCAGGGATGCCTTTGAACTAACCAGTGTTAAATGTTATGAATGAACAAGGAATACTGAATGAACTGGGATAGACTTACACGTGATAAATTACAAATGTCAACGTTCTGGACATTATATGTCAACAAAATTTAATATTAGCTTGTTTACAATTTTGTAATATTTTCAAAGTACTTACATTAATGGTTATGCATGATGTTATTATAAAATTAAAAATAAATAAATTAAATATTAGTGGTTGTATTTTCTGTTATTGGCGATTTTATATAGCAGATTAAATTTTTGAAAATTTCTAATACTGTTCCCATATTTTACGCACTGGAAGTAAGAAATTCAGTCCCGTTTGACAAAGACAGCCAGAAACTGGTTTGTATGGAGCCAACCTTGAACACGACATGGGGCTAATAATGTTTTACCATGAATTTGAAGAGAACGTGTATTCAGGTATAAAAATAATTGACTAGACTATATGTAGGTCAAGAACAGTATCAAATTAATATACAGTAGATGGTTATTTGAACTGCGTATCAGGAGAAAGGTTTTTTTTCTGTATTCATAATATAATAGACAAATATTTTAATTTTCTTATAATTATCGATTAAAAAGAATTATATGAAATAATAATACATATTTATAATTCATATTACTTTTATCATGCATTTTATTTTTTTAATTAGATATGCAACAATGAAAAAAGTGAAGATAAAAACAGTAATTGATTTCATAAAACAAATCTCTGTCCTCTCTGTCCGACTGTCTGGGATGTTGCCCGTTTAAAGTTTGATTTGAAGTAGCTACATAATGGTTTTCATACTTCACATGTCTATTTTACTTATGACAAGACTTTTCTTGGGGTCTTAACATATTTGATCTTTTCACCTTTGAGTTTGACACACATTTGCCACAACAAAAACCATAACTTTTACACAGTTGGGGCGATATGTAGAACATGAACATACTTCGTATGTTTATTTATTGTGACAGACCTTTCCCAGTTGACTTTTTGACCCAACCTTAAAGTTTGACCCATTTAAAATATTAATAAAAAAGATGAGTTTGTGAAACACTGATGCCCCCCACTGGAAGGCAGCTTATGACAAAGGTTTTCAAATGTAAGTCACACTCCATGGTCAAACGGTCATAATTGTTGGTATAAAGAAGAAGGTCTTTTCACGAAGAGTACACCTGTGAAATATGAAAGGCTAGTACTTACTGTGAAAAACTTATGGCCAAAGTTTTTTTTTTTTTTTTTTTTTTTACAAAATCGGTCAAAGTAAAAAATATTTACACCTTTTCATAACGAATATACACGTCTGAAGTATGAATTTAAAGCTTTAGCAACAAATGTGCAAAAGTTATTTTCAAGGTTAAAGAATGGTTAGGAAGTTTCGGGAATATATAGTTTTTGTTCTGTACGTCCATCTGTCTGTCTGTTTGTCCGCAAAAACTTTAACCTTTGCAATAACTTTTGACTGGGTGGGGCTATGGCTTTCCTATTTCACAGGTATTTTTTCGTGTGACAAGACCTTTCTTTGAGTTCTTTCAAATTTAACCTCTTGATCTTGGAGTTTGACATACTTTTACAAACAAATACCACACTTTTACCTTGGCCATAACTTTTGAACAGTTTGAGCTAGTGTCTTCATACTTCACATGTGTATTCAATGTGATAAGAATTTTTATTTTTATTTATTTGAAAATATTATTTGAATTGTACATAGATTAATGTGTTGATTAACTTAATTCTTAATCTCTTTATAGAGGAATTAAAAGATGAATGAATGAATGAATGAGTGGGTATAAACATTTTTGACCTTAGAATTTGACCACTTTTTAGAATTGAGACCTTGGCCAAAAACTTTTGAACAATCAGAACTTGGGCTTTCATATTCCACAGGTGTATTCTTTGTAACAAGACCTTCCTTATGCATACCAACACTTTTGATTCTGACCGTTGGAGTTTGACATGCAATTGAGAAAATTCAAAACTCATCATTATCTGCCATATGGGAGCATCAGTATGTCACAAACACATCTTGTTTTTATAAAAGGTCAAACTCCAATGTCAAGATTAAAAGGACAAATGGTTGGTGGTACCCAAAGGTCTTGTCACAAGGAATACACCTTTGAAAGTCATATAGCCCTACAGGTCAAAAGTTATTACCAAGGTCAAAGATTTTGCGGACAAACTGACAAATAAATAAACAGGCGGACGGACAGGGCAAAAACTATATATCCTGTATCTTCAATTATTTGTTAAATAAAAAAATTAGAAGTGTAAAAGACTTGAAATAATTTGAAGCTATCCAACACACATGTACTTTTCACGGCGTCTTAAAAGAAGCCGAAAAGTGACACTCTATGGACGACCGAGTCCCGAGTTACCACGCACGATTTTCATTGGGCGTTTACTAAATGTTTCCATTTCCAAGAATCACTTGCATTTGCCTCTCCTACTTTGGACACGGCCAAAAATTTTCCAAGGATAATGTAAGCGATAACTCTTAAACGCAGAGCATTCCAATGGACATAAAATATTTTAAGTGATTCATTTAATTTATTTAAGCTACTATGAAGACATTTACAAATAAATAAATGTTCCTCCCACATCTACCGGCGGCAGTTGTTGGTGTGTCTACCATCCTTGTACATACAGCTATCTCCACGAATCTGGAAAAAAAAACCAAGAAAGGTGATTATTTCTTTATTTATACAAAATATTTATATTGATTTAGATGTATGGTGAAGCAAGACAAAAATCAAAAAGGGTAAATAACCACAATAAAGTGGTTTCTCTCCGGCAAATGTGTGAATCTTGATGCTTGAGTAGAATTTTGTGTCATAATAAACCTGTTTGTATTCGTATTGATACCTGAAACATTTCTGCTTTGAAGGTCGTGTGGCTCCTGTTCATGCACCGTTTAAACAGTTTGTCAATTCAATTCATTTTGTTTATTGACCAGTTAAAGGCCCTCATGGGGCAAGAAGAAAGTACATTGTTAAAATGTTTAATTATAACGATTATGATCATACACTTGTAATACAATATACATATATACATCAGAGGGAAAGGGTTGTTTGATTGATAGACAAGTAGGGGAATACCCAAATATTTTATATGAACATAAGAATTCTTTTATAGATATATATATACAGTACATCACATATATGCATACATTACTAAATCATATACTTGAAAGTATATTATTTAGTATTTTACAAAGTTAATAATAATTTTTAAAAAGTCATATTTATGGCACGCCAAATTCACAAAATGAGCTTAACCCAGTTTCACAATTGATAAACTAAGTTTATCGACTGTAAACTATAGTTTACAAACCGTAAACCATAGTTAACGATTCGTTAAGTATATTTTTCATCTGTAAAACTATATTTAAGGGTTGTTAACTAAATTTTACGAATGCAAATCTAAGTTAATCTGTCTGTAATAAAACGTTAACAATATATTTTTTTTGATAAACATAGATTCACGTCTGTAAACTATAATTTACGATTGTTAACTATAGTTAAGAATAGTAAACCATTGTTTACAAATCGTGAAACTGTATTTTTCAAATTATATATGTTTTGCAATCGCAAATGATTGTTTTTGGTGTTAAGTATAGTTTACGGTTGTGAAACATACACTGTAGATTATCGCGTTAACTATGGTTTACAAATGTAAAAAATAGATTAACGTTGTTAATTAGGTTTATCTCATATGGATAAGCCAGGTTATTTCGAGCACAACATTTGCGTATTATTTTTATTATGGGTCAAGAAGGATAACTTTAATTTTGGTGCAACCAATTTAGCGTCATTGAGCATGCTCAACTTCTGCTTCCTTTTCCGTCATTCTCAGAAGGTGTAGGCCGGGAAAATTTTGGTGAAGAATCATATCTCGATCATCATCGAATTAAGGAAAGTATTTTCACAACAAGTGAACCATGTTACGAGTGAACAAGTCAAGGGCATCGAAGGGGAGGAGTCCATATGTAAGGACCAGATCTAGTGTAGCCATCGCGACTTCCGCAACGCAATCGCAAGACGTCAGAAAGCCCATGCAGCCAGAGCCTCCAGTGGTAGTCCCCATACGTACATTAAGTGCGACTTCCACATCATCGGTCGCCGGAATTGCCTCTACTGCAGGACTGAGTTCATTGACAGCCCAGCAGACAAACCCTGAAGCCATTCCAGTATCTGTCGCTTCAGTTATTGATACAGTTGCATCCCAACAGTCAACAACTCAATCAGCTCCAACAGGTACAAGCAATTATGACATAGAAAAGCCTATGTCTTTTCATAGTGTTGTATCACCATTAGGGGCTCATGTCCCCCAAGCTATGAAAGATAAGATATGGAATAATGGATATTTTCATTAAGTAAATTGTTGATCAAAGAACCAACATCAGAGGTTCAACGTCAGGTTATATTTCAGGAGGGTTCATTTCAAATCAAACCAAAACATAAAGAAGAAAAAATTCAAAGTATTTCGCAGTGGACGGATGCATTTTTAATATATGCATCAGTCTATTGCATCAAACATCAAACAGATGCTATGGGTTTATTTCGTTACATTGCCAACATCAGAAAAGCAGCCGAGAGGTCACCTAACAGTTTAGGTTGGAGGGAATATGATGTTCAGTTTAGACTTGAAAAGTCCATTGAGTCTTCTTTGAATTGGGGTTCAGTAGATGCAGAATTATGGCTCTTTTACATGCAGCCAATTAATCAATCAAAGTCAAGTCTCAACCAACAAAAACAATTTAAGTGCTATTCATACAACTTTCAGGGCCTTTGCGAGAAACCTAATTGCAAGTATTTACATGTTTGTTTACAATGTAATGGGGCTCACCCTTCTATGAATTGCAGGTTTGGCCACAACATCGTCAGAAGCCAACCTAATCTCCATGCCCAACAAGTCCAATACAGGCCTAGATTCCCTCAACAGCGCCCACGTCAGAAATTCATGTACTAGTAATTTATCAAATAGATTATGGGACCTGGGTAATACCCCTGTAAAAGTCAACAATCTGCTATCACTTTTGCATCATTATCCAGATAAAAATGTGGCACATTTATTAGCTAATGGTTTTAGAAAAGGTTTTTCATTACAATATCAGGGATGTAGGAAAAATGTTGAATACAAGAATATGAAATCTGCTTCAGAACAGAGTGCAGAATTGGGAAAGAAAATAGAGAAAGAAATTCAATTAGGGCGTATATTAGGTCCTTTTCCTTCATTACCTATTACAAATTTACGCTGTAGTCCTGTCGGTTTATTACCAAAGAAACAGGGAGGGTGGCGCATGATAACAAATCTTTCGTATCCACTTGGCCAAAGTGTCAATGATTTCATAGATCAACAAGATTGCTCAGTTAAGTATGCCTCATTTGACAAGGCCTTAGATGTTATACAACAGAAAGGTCAGGGAGCCCTTATGGCTAAAATGGATATATCAAGTGCTTTTAGGCTTTTACCCATAGCTCCAGAAGATTTTTGTTTACTGGGTTTCAAGTTTCAAGATTCTTATTACATTGACAAGTGTCTGCCCATGGGCTGCTCAGTTTCTTGCTCCTTATTTGAAAAATTTTCATCCTTTCTACACTGGGAATTGGAACATAGGTCAGGTCTAGACAGCATTGTGCATTATTTAGATGACTTTTTCTTTGTAGGAGTTGCAGGTGTAGATGAATGTAGGCAATTAATGATTCAGTTTGAAGAATTGTGTCAGTATGTAGGTGTTCCATTGGCTAATGAGAAAACAGAAGGACCTTGTACTAGGTTGTCATTTTTAGGTTTGGGTATAG
Organism: Saccostrea glomerata; assembly: GCA_003671525.1. Lineage (NCBI taxonomy): Eukaryota > Metazoa > Mollusca > Bivalvia > Ostreida > Ostreidae > Saccostrea > Saccostrea glomerata. The sequence continues at coordinate 901,468 of PRKT01000104.1, read as the reverse complement.
ATTCAATAGCTAGAACAGTTTTTGTTCCACAGGATAAAGTTTCTGAATTGTTAGGGAAAATTGAGTTTGTATTAAGAAGTAAGAAAGTAACAAAAAAGGAAATGGAATCACTTTTAGGTTCACTGGCCTTTGTAACGAAAGCCCTTCCTGCTGGCAGGGCATTTTGTCGTAGGTTGTATGGGGCACTTGTAGGTGTATCCAAGTCTTTTCATTTAATTAGAGTTTCAAAAGAAATGAGACTTGACCTTGAAATGTGGATAGAATTCCTTACAAAATTTAATGGTTTATCTCCCTTTCCGTCATTAATTTGGCTTGATGATGAGACACTAGAGTTTTACTCAGATAGTTCTGGCTCTCATGGCTGCGGGGTGTTGTATGGTGATAAATGGAGTTTCATGGCCTGGCCAGAGAATTGGTCCTCAGAGATAAGAAAGGACATTACCTTGCTAGAATTTATACCAATCTTACTGGGTATTTACATTTGGGGTGTAGAGTTGTCTTCTCAAAAACTTTTGCTTCATGTGGATAACATGTCCCTTGTTCACATAGTAAATAATAAGACATCAAAAAACCCAAAAGTTATGATTTTGTTGAGGGCATTAGTATTATTCACACTGCAGCGTAATATTCAGTTAAAGTGTCAACATATACCTGGTGCAAAAAATAGTAAGGCAGATGCTATTTCTCGTTTGCAGTGGTCGCGGTTTCGTCAACTAGCACCTGGGGCTCAACAGTATCCTTGTCAAGTTCCTACACAATTTTGGGAGATTATCAGTCAACTGTAAATTCCCTTCTTGATGCAAGCCTTTCAGTAAATACAAGCAAAGTGTATAAGCAGGGCTTGCAAGCATTCTACAGGTTCCGGTCAGAGACATCATTTGAGCAAGTATGGCCACCCCCTATCGATCATATAATTAATTTCATCGCATACATGTCTGAAAACGGGTGTTCATTTTCTACTGTCAAGACTTACTTGGCAGGTATAAGTTTTTCTATTAATGTACATGGTTGGTTTAACCCCATAGATTCCTTTTTAGTTAGGAAGTTGTTGGCAGGTTCAAAACAAAAAATCGAAAGTAGTTGCAGACACCAGAAGACCTATAACACTTCAGCTGTTGCAAAGTATCCTACTCATATTGCCAAATGTAACATTTTCATCCTATGAATCCGAATTATTCAAATCAGCCTTCGTATTAGCATTTTTTGCTTTGTTAAGAGTTAGCGAGGTAGTGGCTTTGGAAGAGAACTGTATTCAAATGTTGGAATCAGAAATTTTTGTACACATTAAAAGCTCTAAAACTGATCAATTAGGCATGGGGATGTCTGTTAGAATTAATAAGGATCAGGATTCTGCAATTTTATTCTCCACTTTACAAGGTTTTCAAAAAATGCGACAAAAAACACAGGGTAGCCAATTATTGGTCCATTTTAACTCCAAACCAATAACTCAATATCAATTTTCAGCTATGCTGAATAAATGTTTAAAATTTCTCAATATTCAAACAGCATCCTTAAAATCACATTCTTTCAGAATTGGGGGAGCCACACAGCTATATATTAAGGGTCTTTCCGAAACACAAATTAAAGAAAGGGGGAGATGGAATTCGTCAGCTTATAAATCTTACATAAGACCTATTGTGTGAATATATTCAATACAGAACATTTTCAATTGGTAATATTTTCAGAATGTATTTGGATTGTTGGATCCTCTATTATACACTGGGCACAGAAATATGCAGCTGATAACATGAACCAGAACTTGAGTCTGTTCTCACATGAATTTGTTTGGAAAGGAGTTAGAGGAATGGTTTGGGACCAGATATATCCTACAATTAAATCTTTACTTCAAAAATATAAATCTCCAGCATTTCTGATCTTACATTGCGGAGGTAATGACATAGGCAATCCTTACAGTACACTATTAGGTACACAAAAGTACATGAAATACATTGTTGTTAAGGTACATGAATTGCTACCAAAAACTGTAATTGTATGGTCCCACATATTACCAAGGAGAAATTGGATACACTCTTTATCAAATTCTGAGGGCGAAAAATGCAGAAGAAGGATTAATAGTTCTTTGGCAACATTTGTTTTAAAAATGGGGGGTGCTTCAATCAAATATCCTGACATAGTAGATAGTCATAAAAGTTTATCCAGAAGTGATGGGGTGCACTTATCTGACCTTGGTAATACATGTAGTATATTTGTAAATTCATTAAAAAATGCGATAGGGCAGTTCACAGAAACTTCAGATATGTTGTATCCTTCTGTCTTTTAGTTGCTTGTCATGTGCCGCAGTGATGATTTGTACATATGAATTTGACTGATGTTGAATATTGATCTGATTTGATATATGAATTTGATGTTGTTGATAGAATATTGATTTGATTTGATATAACAAGGGGCAAAATTGGCCACCTTCACTTGGTATTGATGGCGGATGTTCCATGAGATGCGATTTCATCGCATCTCATGGAACATTAGGCAGAATTTTGCATAGAATACCATCTCCGGGGGGCACTGTTTTTTCCAGGTCCCTCGGGCCAAGATGGTAGTTCTACTGCTTGTGTATATGTTTGTCTGTATGCTGCCATATCTTTGTATGATCGGCGCATAATTTGTTATTGATATTATTTGAATTATTTGCAATAAACGGCCATGACAAGCTCGCCAAACAATAAGTATAGTTTCTCATAATTACTCAAAAGAATTACATGTATGAACTTCATGCTTTATGCACTATCTACGCATAGATTTACATGTAGGTTATAGGTACATTCCTATTTAGGTTAATAAACAGTCTCGAAATAACTATAGTTTTCAGTCCGTAAACTATAGTTTACAACCGATAAACCTAGTTTATGGACTGTGAATCTATGATAAGCTCATTTTTGAGAATTTGGCGTGCTAAATATAGTTTCACAATTGATAAACTAGGTTTATCGACTGTAAACTATAGTTTACAAACCGTGAACTGTAGTTTACAATTCGTTAAGTATAGTTTTCATCTAAAAAACTATATCTTACGGTTGTTAAACATACTTTACGAATGCTAATCTAGGTTTATCTGTCTGTAATAAAACGTTAACAATATATTTAGTTGATAAACATACGATCGTTAATTAGAGTTAAGAGTTGTAAACCATAGTTTACAATCGTGAAACTGTATTTATCAGATAATATATATGGCACGCCAAATTCACAAAAATGAGATAAACCTAGTTTCACATTTGATAAATTAGGTTTATCGACTGTAAACTATAGTTTACAAACCGTAAACTATAGTTAACGATTCGTTAAGTATAGTTAACGATTCGTTAAGTATAGTTTTCTTCTGTAAAACTATATTTAACGGTTGTTAACTATAGTTTACGAATGATAATCTAAGTTTATCTGTCTGTAAAAAGCATTAACAATAGATTTTGTTGATAAACATAGATTCGCGTTTGTAAACTATAGTTTACAATCGTAAACTATAGTTAAGAGTTGTTAATCATAGTTTCACAAATCGTGAAACTATATTTATCAGATCGTTAACTATGGTTAACGGTTTGTAAACTATAGTTTACAAATCGTGAAACTGTATTTTTCAGATAATCTATGTTTTGCAATCGCAAATGATTGTTTTCAGTGTTAAGTATTGTTTACTGTTGTGAAACATAGATTATCGCGTTAACTATGGTTTACGGATGTAAAATATAGATGAACGTTGTTAACTATAGTTTACAGTCCGTAAACTATAGTTTACAGTCCGTAAACTATAGTTTACAACCGATAAACCTAGTTTATTACATTTTTACCCATGAAATACTGTAATTTATTCATTGAATAAAAATGATATCCTGTCACACTGTGAAAGGATATCAAAATGATATCCTGTCACAGTGTGATGAATATCAGAAGTGCGGGAAAACTCTCGACTTCCCTTCCCATAACGAAGATTTCTGTAAAAATATCTTCCTTGACCTAAAGTAAGATAGATGAAAATAAATAAACCACTCTGACGGCGAATAAAACTGTTTAAATTACCAAAAATATGTTGCTAAAACCATGTTTACAGTGTTTTCACCTCACATAGCTATGACGTCCCAATCGCCCAACTATGACGTCACGAGCCTATGACTGTATAACAAAAAGACAGAGGCAAAGGAAAAAATCAAAGAATTTTATTTTAAAAATGTAATAAACAGAAAATTGAATGTTTTGTAGTTGAATATGGAATTCATTTCACTCGTGAGACAGGATTTTTGATATTTTCACTCGTGCATCGCACTCGTGAAAATATCAAAAATCCTGTCCCACTCGTGAAATAAATTCCATATTCAACTACAAAACATTGAATATCCTCTATTTATCGACTTTGAAACTATGTTTAGCTCATTTTTGTGAATTTGGCGTGCCATAAATATATGTTTTGCAATCGCAAATGATTGTTTTTGGTGTTTTATAGTTTACGGTTGTGAAACATAGATTATCGCGTTAACTATGGTTTACAAATGTAAAATATAGATTAACGTTGTTAACTATAGTTTACAGTTCGTAAACTATAGTTTACAACCGATAAACCTAGTTTATCGACTGTGAAACTATGTTTTGCTCATTTTTGTGAATTTGGCGTGCCACACATATTCCTAAAACTTATGGTTTTGCTTTTAGTAAAAATTTTCAAAGAGAGTTTAGTATATCTAATTCTTCACAATTTAGAATCCAGAATAATTGTTTTTTTATCAGGCAATTCTGTAAAATGTTTTACTTTAGATAGGATCAGGTTAAATAGGTCTTCTCTTTCCTTTATAAATTTGCTACAATGAATAAGGAAATGTTCTTCATCTTCAATTTGATTAAGCATACAATTTTTACATATTCTTTCTGATCTGGGTGTGTTATTAAATCTGCCAAATTCTAGAATAGTCTGTGTGCTGATACACGTAATCTGCAAATTAGCTTTCTGTATTCAGGTTTTAATAAAATTAGATATTTTCCAGTCTAAAATTGTTCTTCAGAAATAAATGACAAGTTTGCCCTCTTTTAGTGTTTCATTTGAGTTTTGCCAATCACGTGAGTATTTTTTATTCACGGGTTGTTTTAATGAATTCATAAAATTACTCTTATAGTATAGGACATTATGTTTGGTATATCAAGAACTTTTAGTAATTTTTCTATTGAGGAGTACCAAGTTTTTTTTAGGGCGAAATGCAGTTCCTTAATTACTATACTAGTATATAAATGAATCTTTTAATAAATGGATATCTGAATTTAAATTTTCTAATCTGTAGCAGTATTTAAGTAACATGTTGATAATATCATAAAGTAAAGGATTTCTACCTAATTCTGAAAGAGAGGCATGGTTCGTACTTTTCCTATTCAAACCTAATATAGTTTTACAGAACTTGATGTGTTTTTCTCCAGTAAAGCTTTTGTAGCATGGTTGCATCAATACTTGATTAGATTGCTTTATTTTTTTAATTATTAACATTAAATATTCCCCATAATTCTGAGCCGTAAAGTCATATAGGCTTAATTGTGTGATCAGACATTGAGGCTAGTGGATATCCTAGGATTTAAGCTAAGGAAGTCTTTTCGTAACTTGAAGAAAGCTTTTATTCCCTTTTTGTATACCTCATTTTTTGCCATTGAGAAAAGTCCCGAGGCTGTGAAATAGATGCCTATGATTCTGTCACTTCACATACGATGTATTTTATTGTGCAATTTTGTAGTTGTAAGAAATATTATTTTGAATAGGATAAGAAGAAATAAAATCATTTTTGAGACAAGAACATTTGCTTTATTTTTTCCAATTCTGCAAGTATGGAATTACAGGCAATTCCTTATTGATAGTACGTCAATACGGAAACTTTCAGGCACTGTTTAACAAATTAACAAAATCTTAGGACTAAATCTCATAACATTTTTCATGTCTGATATATTACTGTATTTACGTTGTACTTGCTATCCTGCATAATAAGGATAAATAGGCACATGTATTTCAACAGTCTCGTTTCAATTGTCATTTTGGCTTTTATTTGTTTGAAGAAAAAAATCCAGTCAAACGTTAAAAAATACAATCTTCATTTAAAGCTAGAAGAGACTTAATCCAGTGGAGCAAATTAGAAAAAAAACTAACAAAGTGTACAATTAAAATATAAAATTTAAAAAAAAATTAAAATGAAAATCATTGATCACATTAAAGAATTAAAAGCATATTTGTACAATTATCATTACAGATAATGTACATATTATTACTACAGATGTTAGGGCTTCGCTCTAGAATCCATTTTATCTGTTTCCCACCACACATTATCAGACAAATTGATGTTCAAAGCTCTTACAAACAGCTGCACTGTATCTGGGACGACTCTACGGCCTCGATCGTGAAATTTCATACTCTAGTGGCGGATCCAGGAATCTTAGAGGGGTGGGGGAGGGGGAATGACCCATACCCACACCAAAAAAAATAGAGTTCTGAAATCCTATGTATGTTTTGGACACAAAAGGGGGACCCGGGCCCCTGCTAAATCCACCAGTGTACTTTCTCATCTTCTGAATCAGAATTCAGCTTAGTAAATTAAACGGATAAAATTAATATTCTTATCCTGCTGAATAATATACGACGGATAAACAATTTTAAAAAAAAATACAATGTCTATATAACTGCTACATTTATGTCTTTGTGATTATATAACTGGTAGCAATTTTGAATATTTAACACGATATATAAATAGTATATAAAAATCATAATATTTGTTCCAATACAAATTATGGTTAATTTTAACGGCTAACTTCCTCTGAATATGAATTCCACACACTCGTACCAGTTTTCCTTCCGACGGACGATGACAGATTTAGCGTCTATCTCCGCCTCTAAACTATTTTCTTAAACTTTCCTCACGAGGTCAAGAACTTTTTCAGAAACTAGTGAAATAATTCTGATTCATATTTTAAAGGAATTATTATTTTTTCATCTATTGATCTGTTTAGCTTTTTATGCTAATCCCAAATTAAAATTATCTTTTATACATATTTATGAAAGAAAGCGGTGTGCATCTTCAGAAAAATTCCCATAAGGGACTGCATGGACAAATAAAATATTCACAATGAAGCTTCCATCAAACATGGCTTATTATTTTAACATCGCTTAATGATCCTCGGTCGTCTGGAGAATCTAATTAGTCTTCATCTCTAATTACAAAACGTGCATGCAGGTCTGACCGCCTTAAATTAGTGCCCCGCACATTCATACATTCGGTACTTTTATTCCTTGTCAATGGCGGATCCAGGAATCTTGAAAAGAGGGCGGGGAACAACCAGTTTGGGGTCGGCCGGGTAGGGGCCCACAGCCACACCAAAAAATGATTTATTGATAAAATGTTATGTATATTTAGACACAAAAGATCCGCCAGTGCTTGTATAAACAGCTCTATTCCAGATTAGCGTAAATGCATATACATGTATCTTACATAACTTATGTAAAGGTGTAGACGAATATTTTCATTGTAACCATTAATTTTTATTTTTAAAAAAATTCCCAGCTAATGACTTACAAGTAATGCATTTTGTGTATAATTATGTTTAAAATGTTAGTCGAATTTAAATGAATATATAGTATTTCTTTAATTCGCCATCAGTTCTGCATGATACAAAAATATGCACTTCGTTACGCTCATCATCAATTTTGTTTTTCCTTTTCCTTTAAAAAAAAAATACAGTAATATTATATTATTTTAATTCTAATTTTGAAAAGTAGCTGACAAAAATTAACACAAAAAGTAAAATTCCTTAACCAAAATAATTTTTTATCGCCTTGTCAGAATCCTAGAATATTTAATGAATAAAAGTGCAACATGTACTGTATTTAAAGAAAATTATACTCGCACCAAAGTTGTTCGAGTAGGTATTGATGAGCATGTCTGTGAAAGTTTTAATATCTGTTAATATCTGTTTTTAATGTACTTGGGACAGAATAAGATCGTTTTGTTTTTTTGTATAAAAAAAAAACAATCGGAAAAAAAACTAGCTGTGAAAAAAGGGCAATAAAATAAAAAGATGGAGAGGCATATAAAATTCTGATGGAAAACGACTTATACCTACTAAAAACCTAATTAATATCATTGAATATTAATACAATGTAGCTTCTTTAGATTTAATACAAATATTACCTCAAAAATCACGTGATGCCTTACCGGTCTCGTCTTTGAGGCGCTAAGACAGAAGGTGCACACAGGTTTGGGTAGATTATCCACCCCGCCTCGGATCATGGCTTGATGCTTTATACACGGTTGGTCGACACAATCCGACCCCACCATTAATACCGTGTTTAAGTGAGCTATGTAGCTCGTGGCAAGTCTTAAAGTCTCAATTTTTGACAACTTCCGGTCAGCAGGTTCAGTAGGAATAAGCGTCCTAAGCGTCACGAACGCCGTGTTGACGCTATGCGTCCTGTCCCTTTCACGAGCGTTAGCAGCCATCCGCTGCTTTGGGACGGGGGTTCCGTCAAAGTTAAAGCTACACGTTTTCTCCTCTCCGTCAGGAAAATTCCGGGATTTTCTTTTCCGGATTCCAGAAGTTTGGTTGTCCTCAGTTGAACCACAGCTATCGTTTTCGTCTGAAAGATTTAAATCCTCTCCGCTTGGACCTCGTCGCATTGCGTCACTATGACGTTGCGTTCATTTACCTCATATTAAGCCACGGCACCAAAATACATATCAAAATAATTTCTAAGTTTCATTAAACCCGCATCCATGAAAAAATCTATATTCAATATTTCAAGACCTTAGAACTTGCATTGGAACCTCAGCAAGAATGGAATTACATATGGATATGCAATTTCACGCCATGTACATCCCAAATATGCTTTAATGTAGCGATAAACCCCGAAACCTTCCGTAATATCCAACAGCTAGGCGGCTTCAAGCTTGTATTATTTCGATCTGCTAAAGTCATCACGAAGGATAATTACGGCGGCCTTTTTTTCTGTCTGTCTGTCGAGTAAAGGTCGCATTTAATAGGAGGGGCACTCAGAGATTATGATGCTTCAAATGTCGTCGTCAAGGCAACGGGATGGCTTGATTAAAATGACGTTACAATTACAAAATAATTTTAGATTTTTTTTTTTTACTTTCATTCAGAGGATCAAAAATTGCGCAAATATCGCCGTAAATATTATACTAGTTACATTGCATAATCAGTAATGAAAGTCGGATTTGAAGGATTATATACAAGTACAATTGACTTTCCTTTGAATTCATTTGTTGTATTTTTTGCTGTTCTCAACAAATAAAAGTTTGACTTGGAATATAACATAGTATCAAATCAACTTATTTCCAAAAGTCGTGGGTTCAGAGCTTCAATTAAGAGAAGAAATTAACGCCGTGCAAATTTTCCATTGAAGAGCGCATTACTGGTAGTAGCAACAGGCTTGCGAACCATCAGAAAACAAACGACATGCATGTTCCCCAATTTTTCAAAACAAATAGAAACTTGCCCCTATAATGATGCGTTGATGATTGGCGGAGCAGTCGAGAGAAGTGACCGTAAAATGAGATTTGCCACCGGTCAAAGAACTCTCTGGGGGCGGATCAAAGCTCAGTGCTCAATGAAGAACTCGGGCTTTGAATTCTTTGCTCTGAAGAACTGGTATACGTATTCATCTACCCTTCCTTTAAATCTCAAAATGCATTTTATTTTAAGGAGGCTAGGGGGTTAACAGATTTTTTTTCATTAACCACCAGATACAACTTTTTTTTTTAGATATGATATCTTGAGCTGTCAACTTTTATTTTGTAAAGAAAAATTTCATGAATTTTAGTTTTAAAATTGATGATTTTATTATAACTTTATATGGAGCTCTTCTTCTAAAGGAGATCAAAATAGTCTTTAAAGAAAATGGCCACGACCACCCAGCCTTTTTAAGATATTTTTCTCCCTTTAGAATACGTAATTATAAGCAACATGAAAGTATAACTTAAAAATCATAATTATGCAAATCTGGAAAAATACAAAAAAAATACTTCTGAGATTATTGTAGAAAAACACTCAAATAAAATCTTTCTTTCGATGTATTCTTGAATTTAGTAGGGTACAAATTCAGATTTAATAAAGTTAACAAAAAATGTTCCTTAAGTGCGTGTACATCAAAATAGAGCTAAGTAATGCGACCAATACAAAGTACCTTTCGCAATATAATAAGAGAAGGAAATTTTAGTGAAACGCAAAATTAGGGAGTTGCGCTTAAAATTTAAGCATTTAATTTTGACGAGAACTAATCTTAAGTTGTATAGAAAAATAAAAGTAACTTTTACTACAGAATAGGTTGTTAGCTATAATTAATTCTAGTGATCTCAACACCCTCGCTAAAAATACCAATTGAAAGTGAAATCCTCATTAAAATTTCTGTATACGGTATAATATTCATGAATAGATAGATAGAAAATGCAAACTTGTGGAAAGAACACTAAAGGGACTGTGTTTATTTTTTTTTTATAATATTTAAAATATTGTTATCTACCTATTTTTGTTTTTCATCCATAAGCAGTGCATATGAGCAATTTTGGCTATTTCTTCAATAATTAATTAGATACTTATGTCAATATTTTTACCAAATATTCCAACGTCATGAATGCTGATATCCCTTAGTACATGTAGTCCATGCCGTATATATTTAATTTTTACAATATGAAGGTTTTCTTCAGAATGTCAACATTGGTTATCTCTTTTGACGTTGCATCCAACGAATATACATACGTACGTATATTAGCATTAACAGTCGCCAATAAGAAATGACCGTTAAAGGTACATGTAACATGACGTTGCAACGTGTTACGTGTGTATAGATCAGATTAGGAGCGAAGAATTTAGGATCACAGTGTATCAGAATAAATAAAATATTGATATTTGCATAAATAGGCAATAAGAATCATTTTTATGTATAGCAAAGATGGACAGTGATATTTTGAATTATTTGACCTGTTGACATTGACAAGTTAAGAAATTGGACAAGCAAAAAAAATAGTGCCCAATTACAAGAAGAACACGATTGTATTGTTTCAGTACCTTTTACTGAAGCTCAATAAAACTGAACATTAGGCCACACCAATAAAATTTCTTGTTCGTCGGACCCGCACGCTCGTATTTATACAGAACTACACAAATAATGTTAATTTAGATTTCCCGCACCATTAGAATTTTTTGCCATTTTCTGTTCAATTTCCGCTCTATCTATCGTATTTTTAATCTGCAAATCAGAAAAGAAATAATTTTCCGTTCAAATTTTTCACGCTCCGCCTAGAAAATTGTCTATAAAAAAGTAATAATATTATCATTTAACTGCTAGCCTGCTCGTACTTTTTTTCCTCAAATGTCCGACGAACAAGAAATTAAATTGGTGTGGCCTTAAGCATTTATATCATCAGGAATAAATATTATTTTCAGTCTTTATCGTTTTATATGTTCTACAGCTGGTGTTCAGTTTTAATTGTTTTAGCTGACCAACTCATTTAACTGTTCATTTTGATCCCGTGCCAATTCTTCTAATCTCATTATCATTTCCTTAATTTACTCAGCAGCATTTCATTCTTCCGACATTCCTGAAAAAAAAAATTAGTATTTAGATGTAAACCAATTCTCTCTTAAAATGTCTTAATTTTCTGGTTTAAAATTCTAATTTAAAACAATAAAATTCAGAAAGCAGTCATAAATTACACTTTTACATTTTAACATACAATTTTGCACACTGGCATGAAAAGAATTTACATTTTACATCATGGATTGATTTTATTTCAATCATGTTTCTATATCAGTTAATATGTTTCTTTTCCCCTTTTAATGTCAATTAACTCAGTACTGCCTCTTTTCATGAGTTGCTACATGTATTGTCATGCATCATTCTGTTGGTATTTTCAAAACCTGTTTTGATATACATGTACAGCATCTATGAATAATGAGGAACTTCATTGTCTCTATTATGACTAAATGTAGGTCAGGTCTAGCATCTGAAGCAAATTTGGTGGTGACCATCTTTAAATACATCATCCATACAACTGTTTGATCCAGGTAGTCTAAATACTTCCTCGGAAATGGATCTGCTCCATAAACTTAGAGAGGGTAACACATCTGAAAAATGTGGGTCAGATGCAGCATCCTAAGCACGTCTGGTAGTGACCAACCTTAGAAGCATCATCTATGCAAGTGTGATCCAATTAGGGCCTATAATTCCTTGGTAATTAATGGATGGGGCTTACAAATCGAAATTTGTCATCGTTATTCAAGGTGGTGATATAATTATTGGTTACTGAGACTCATGGTTAGGGCTGAAAACACCGTTTATTACAGAGATTCGTGGTTGGGGCTGTAAACATTGTTGATTACTGTGACTCATGTTTGGGGCAGTAAACATTATACACTTATTTCATGACTACAAGGGGAACAGTCAAGCTGTTGTCCCGATGTAATGGGGAAAACCTGGGAAACTGGGCCGAAGGTCGAGGGCAACAATTTCTCAAGTCTTCCCCATTATAGAGGGACAACAGTTTGACTGTTTTCCGAGTTGTCATGAAATAACTGTTTTATTACCTAACCTACTATATAATTTCTTAAAGTAATGATATAGACGCATTGACAAAAGTTTGCATTTCTATTTCTTGTATCATCATGCATGCCCTAATAAATATTGATGTATACATAAATTGTTTGGTAAAAAAAATTAAGATGACTTAAAAGTTTGAATACAATACATAATTCAGTATTATATATATAGCTTTAAAGCATGGGACATTAATCATGACATCACAATGGATTAGTTCAGCCAGTTCAGCCAGTGCAACAGTTCATTCTGTGACCGGGTAAACAGTTTTGACTGTTGCATGGTATGCCAAAACATTAAAATAAATCAGGAAATAGTTCAAAATGCCTAATTACAATTTATATAGTAGGTTATAATAGGTAATAATGTTGATTACTGAGACTTGTGTTTAGGACTGTAAACACTGTCGATTAGTGAGATTCATGTTTAGGACTCACTGTAAACACTGTTGATTACTGAGACGTACCTCCTTAAAGTCTTTCACTGTCTTGAAGTACAGTCGCTGTTTTTCCACCAAGTCTAAATACTGATCGTTCAGCTGGTCCCTCTTCATCTTCTCTTCCTGTTTACGCTTCTCAAGCTAAACAAAAACAAAGAAAAACAATAAACTATTAATCTGTCTGCTTGTCAGAGAAAAACAATGAAGAGTGGGTGCTGTATTCAGGGTTATTTTTGCCCCACACTATTTTCACTCTTTCACTCTTGCAAATAATGTTGCTGCCCCATTTTAAATTTGCCCACCTGTGAGTAGGGCAAAGGGGCAAAAATAAAACAGGTGAAATAAAACAGTGTGAAAATTTCCTCTGTATACAGTATTTAAAATGAAGGGTTTGGACTGTAAGTGCTCAGCTTTTAAGGTTGACATTAGGGATTGCTCAAAGGAGTCAGTTGTGGCTATGTGTTGTATATATAGCGCTACCTAATGGGTTAACCCTTTAGCTCAGTCGGTAGAGCATTGGATTTTAAATCTGAGGGTTGAAGATTCCAGCCATAGTGCAGACACCCCCAAGCTAATCAGTCATGATAGCTGACAGATGTAAGACACTACTACAATACTACACTGTACGAATGAATTAGATATATTGACCCCTGACCTTTGCTTTATTCTGTTTGATTCCCTCCACTATGTTTTCAAACTGTTTCAGGAACTGGTCCCTGGAGGCAGGGCTAGCCATGGCTCTAAAACAAAAACACAAGGTTAATCATCTCCTTCCAGGTACTGTAGATCACTTAATTTTCGCGACACCTCATTTTCGCGAGATGGTCATTGACTCTTTATTAGCGAGACGAAATATTCACGAATTGTGGTCTTTGCTCTATTTAATCTTAAGGAATTCTATTATACACGAGAATGAAATTTTCACGAGCATACCGTCTCGCGTGATTACGCGAAAATAAAGTTCTCACGAATAAAAAGTGATTTACAGTATGTCAGCCTTAATACTACACTATAGATTAATAATATTCCAAAAAAAAAATTTTATTTCAATATAATTCAACCACACTTTGAATATTGAAGTTTATTAATTTACAAAATTAATACTTTCTTAAAGTCTCTTAATGTTTTAAATTCATAGTATGTACAATGATTGATAAATGGCATTTAACCATGAGGCCGGTACTTGATGCCTAAGTTATGGTCTATTGAGTTATTTACATGTGTATGTACTTAATGCCTGAAATTATCATGGATTGAGTTATTGAAGAAGGTCACTACACATGTCCAGTATGTCTTTTAAAATTGATTGAATTTTTAAGGTCAGTACACATGTACTTACATGTACTACCAAAAATTCCTAAAGAAAGTCAATTCAAATATACTTACTGCCATAAGTTATTGAGGCTTGAGTTAAAGAGATCAGTACAAATGCTATTAGTACCTAAGGTTATAATGGATTGAGTTATAAAGGTCAGTACACATGTACTTACTGCCTGAAGTTGTCATGGATTGAGTTTTTTGGTAAGGTACACATGTACTTACTGCCTGAAGTTATCATGGATCGAGTTGTTTAGTAGGTACACATGTACTTACTGCCTGAAGTTGTTGTGGATTGAGATTTTTGGTTAGGTACACATGTACTTACTGCCTGAAGTCGTGGATTGAGTTATTAGGTTAGTACAGATGTACTTACTGCCTGAAGTTGTCATTAGGTTAGTACAGATGTACTTACTGCCTGAAGTTGTCGTGTATAGAGTTAAGGAGACTGATCTCCTTGTTCAGATACAGTTTAGTGTCATCCAGTGTGTTGTACAGTGTATAGAACTGTTTGGTTTCTTTGTGAGTGGCTGCCACTAGAAAATTAAAAACATGTACCATCTGTGTGAGTTATTCATCTGTGTGAATTATCATGTAAACTTTAATTGATCAGAGAAAGGCTCTTTATATGAGGAAAGTAACTCTCACACCAACAATGACCAAAAACATAATATGAAGTACACTAGAACCTTTGCACAGATAAAAATGCAGTAATTATATGAAAAAAATATTGATTCCCTTTTTCTCTTAATGAAAGCAAGTTGCTAATTGAAGCATAAAATATCAATGATACAGTACAACATGCTTAAAAGAAAACATCACAGGTGGGCAATTCTGATTCATTAGGGGTCTGCTTGTCTGCAAATTCATTGTACTGAGGGATTTTGGTAGACAACTTATTGGCTGGTGTTTATTCAGCTACAGTTTAAACATCAACACTATATAAATCTTTGAATTCAGATTCACTCCTGATTATGGTAACAACATACATCATTTAAAAGCAATTTAAAAGCAGATTTTTTTCTATATATATATTACCTACCTTAATCATTCTGCTTGATTTATCATTCTTATTCACACAGCTTTTTAATAAACTGCTATTGCACAGTACTAACAAAGTTGTGTTGGAGTTATCTACCTTGATCATACAGCTCAATAAAGCGTCGCTGGTACTGACTTAATTCCGCTCTAGACGGCACTTCATCGATTTTTCTCTGGAGGACAGCAATTTCCCGAGTCTTCCTAGCCTGAATAACAAAGTTAGCATGCCTCTAATCAAAATCTACATTATTTTTTTTAGGATAAGTATAAAGGATCGCTGTTATGTAAAACTTTACTTTTTCTTTCTTGAAAATTCTTCTTTTAGTAAGAAAGATTTTAAAAAGATATTAAAAAGAAGATAACATTTAGTAAATTTTTTTTTTAATTGCATGTTAGACATAAGACTACTGTGAAATCACTTAATTTCATGGGGGTTTAATTTTCATTGTTTTCGAGGCATGACCACAACGAAATTCAAAACTTCATTTGCATTTCTAATAAACCTTCTCCAATCATGAAATTGAATCCCCATTAATCAATATTTTTTCTTCAAACTTCAAAAATCTAATCCCTTGAAAATGTGTGATTTTGCAGTAATTCAATTAAGTCTATTTTCCCTACCAGGAGTAGCCTAATCTTGTGCAGTTTCTCCCTGTCTGCTTCGTACTGCTTGTCAATCAAACTGGCTCGGGTCTGTCGAAACACATAAATATGTCAGATCTAGGTTATACATTAAATCATATTTTCATGCAAAATATCTACCAGTAATTAACACAATCATTCATGAAATTAAATTCTGAAAATTGGAATGAAGCATCATAAAAAAAAACTTCTTTCTAGATTCTAATTGCTTTTTTTTTAAAATATAAAATTATGAAAAATGGATAAACATCATGTCATTTGCAATTTGAGAAACTGTGAATTGTGACATCAGTGATCACGTCATTTACCTCAAGTCAGGTGTATTGAAATTTACACCTGGTTTGCTAACCAATCAAATCTTGTGTTACAGGCTAGAAAGGAAATAAAACATTCTGCTAATCCCAGACTGTGATAACTACTCCCCTAACCTTGTCTTCCGAGTCTTCCTCCTCAGTTCCTGCCTTCAGTTCCTCGATCTGTGCCTTGAGACGTGACATCTCTTCCTTACAGTGAGCCTTAAAGTCCTGCTCCTGTTTCTTCAAGTTCTCATTCATAGCCACCAAGGACCGCAGAGTCTGTAAAACTCTATAAAAACAAACAAAACTAACAATGGCCCAATTCCTCTTTTTTTTTTTTTATTTATCAAAAATTCAGTTCACATTTTCTTTTAATCAAGACCTAATACAGAATGTTCAAATTAATTTTTAAACAAAATATAGTCAAGCAGTAATTTATTTTTTTTTTTTACATAAGGAACATTTTGTGGTTTTAAATTAATTTCAATTATAGTTAGTTACATCACTTAATTTTAAAAAATTAATTAAAATCAAAATTAATTATTTTTCCCTTAACTCTAGTACAAAAGTATAATTATAATAAGATTATATGTAACTTTCTGCTGCATATTTCAGACTAAAATCTATCCAATTTCAAAATGCCTAAATTATTTAATAAAGGGCCACAATGGTCTCACCCTTGATTGTCCTCTGTCTCGATCTCGGTCAGTTTCACCATCTCCTCGTCAATTCTCTCACTCCGATTTCTCACCTGAGATAATAATCAAGCCATATAAAATATTAATCTTTAAGGTTCATGTACTCTCTGATAAGAGAGATAACTCTTACTTGAATAAAATAATTTTTATACCTTTACAAAATTGGAAACATAAAATTACAGGCCAATTCTGTCAATTTTGCTTCAAAGGGTATGCTGATTTTAAATCAGATTTCTTTTGGTGAGTAGATAGCTCAAAGAATTAAATTATATTAATGAACAGAGGGACTTCAAACTTTTACAGCAAACTTACTAAAACAATGTCTAAACACAAGTTCTACTCTCTCCAGTTTGGATTCAATCGAACTTTTGTTAAATATAAATTCTGCCTACCTGCTTGAGTTTTTCCTGAGTTTCGAGGTAGACTTTATGGAGCTCATCATGCTTGGCTTGTACCTTTGAACAAAAAATAATGATGAAATAAGACAACATCAGCATAATTCTGCTTTAGATTGTTTGTCTGTTGTATCTGTTTATCTGTTACAGTTTGCATTATGTTTATCTGTGTATCTGCAGTCTTTTGTCTTGTCTGCAGTATCTTTTTTTCCCAGCTTTGTCTGTTTTTGTAGATGTTTTAAAAGCTGTTGTAGTTTGTCCGTCTATTGTTATATGTATTTACCTGTTGTAAGTTGTCTGTTCGTTGTTGTATTTGTTTATTCAATGCAGCAGTCATTCTCTTATGCTGTTGAGTTCCACCAACTCTCTCTGATTTTTCTATCTGCTCTATCTCAGATTTCTGTAAAGAAGAATTCAGTTAATTTCAAAACACTGATGCTAATGAACAGGATGCCCCAACAAAACCACCCAAAATATATCTGAATCCACCCTGGGTCCAAGAATACTTTTGTCTGCTTTCACAAATTATCCTTCTAGCACATACATGTATTTGCAATGTACATGTATGTCGATATCTCACAAAAATAATGTTTTTTTAAAAAAGTATCATATCAAAGCTTGCTCTGCTGTTCTGTAAGAAATTTATTTTCACGAGTTTAATTTGTAAAACACCATATTTTTATTTCTGATTAAAAAAAATCTCTCCCATGAAATGAATTAAAATAGCTGACTTAGATTGTAGTGTGACTTACTTTTCCTTCATAGTGGGAGGCGATTTGTTGGATCTCCTCCGACTGCATGCCCACTATAGATCCCACGGCACTCGCTGTTAGTTTATCCTGCATGCATGTAAAAGCTCAACAATACCATCAAATCCATACACAAACACAAAATCAATATCACTATGATGCAACGTAAATTGTATGCAACTGTTTACTAGTATAAAATACACAATCATTAAGATATGCAAAATTGAAATTGAAAGTATAACCTATTAAATTCATGCTAAGAAATTAAATTCAAGCAAATGAAAAGGCCAAAATTCAGTGTTGAGCACCATAAATAAATTCTAAAACTGTAAAAAAAAAAAAAGATAAAAACTACAAAAATCAACCTTCAATAGTTATGATTTCAGGCAGGAAAGACAGAAACTTAATGTTTACAGACCCTATAACAAGAGAGATAACTCAAGAACAGTGATTTTCCTTCACACACTAAAAATCTGAAACTTAATTTATTGTGAAATTTTGCACCAGAACATGGATACAAAAAATATAACTAAATATATCTAATGACCTATTCTGCAGAAATGGCATCCATGAGCACAAGTGAACATATCCTGCATAAATTTTGGTGGTAGAGCAATCTAACTAAAATTAGATGTTAGATCCACTCACATACTTGCTTCATTAACATCTAACAACATCCAATAGAGGGCCATGGCAGAGTTTAAATTCAGAACTATTCATTTCAACAATATATGATGATTTAGCAGGTGATGATTTGATTGGTTGATTGGTTTGACCTCTGACATGACCATCAATGGGATTTTGTAAGGTGTTAGAGTGGCGAGTATGCGAGCTGATCTAACCTCTAATTTTAATTAGATTGGTTCTAGAGACAATTTAAGTGCTTATGGGAGCCTGCTGTGCCGAACAGGCTTCTAGTGAAAAACAATATAACATCAACATAAATTGTGTTATTTTTTTCTAAAACATACAAAACCAGAATTCACAATTACACTCAATTTTACCTGTCTTAATCCTCTCTATTAAGAAAGTATCACAAAAACAATGTTACATTCTGGAAATCCTGCAGTCAGTAGTGAAAAATTCAAAAACTGCTCTGAATGTGACAGTTCGACTTAATCCAACTAGGTGTTGTAGGAAATTTTATTTCTTCATTTTAATGTCCTTATATTTACATAAATCTTAAGGAAAAGACTATCATAACTGCAATACTCATTGTTTAGTTTTAACAATGTATATATACATTGAATTGCAAAGAAATGGGGAAAAAACCTAAATAAGTAACCATTCATTATCTATAAATTAAAATATCTTAAACTTACTTGATACTTTTCTAGTGACTTAAAATTTTACAGATTTTTTTTAGATAATGGAGTTATTCAAAAGAATTTTTAATTTTTTAAGAGGGAATCTGAATCTTTCCTAATAGCTTATACAAGCAAATTTTGTAACAAGAAGATTCAAGATGCGACACTCCGCCCATGCTGTTCTGAGGCAGACATATTGCGCAATAAATTATAACTCACTTCCTGAAATCCAGACATCCCTGACATCAGCTTCTGGATTTTCTTCTGCAGAAAAATTAGACACGTTTTAGTTGATAAATAAACAATTTCACGTAATTCAATTGATTAATAATTCTCAACACAATATTCATCGCTGATTTCATTAGCCAATACTAAATTTACTTTTTGAATGAGAAATCTCAATGAAAATTAAATGTCTTGTTTAATACTTTTGTCAATATTCTTATTTTTGATGAATTTGAAATAATTAGCAAGGCTTGATTGTATTGTTAACTGTGATCATCCAGAACACCTCAGGTTTTTAAATGAAAGAGATTTTTCAGTGAAAGGCCCGAGGTGTTCTAAATGAAGCTGTGATGACCCTGACCTCTTCCTCTGCCTGCAGTTCCTCCGGGGTCATTTCCTTTTGACCTCCAAGACTGCTTGCTGCTGCCTTCTTTTTAGCACTCTTGTCAGCATCCTGAAATATTTACCAGTAATATGTAACAAATTGTAACTCTTACTCAGAAACGTTGATTCTCCCAACCAAACCAACATTTTTTTTCTTTTATTTCCCTCCAACCACTTCCTTTACTTCTCTCCTTTTCTTTCTTTCTTGTACTCTGACTTTTATCAATCCGATCTTTTTCAGACTAAGTGTAACTCCCCACCTTTTCTTAAAACCATAGTCTCTTCATTTTTTATTCACTCTCCAAAATGAAGTGTCAGTGGTTAAAATTCAGTATCCTGATTAACAGAACTAATGCAAAATTATTTTATAATCATGATAATATTGCATGTACATGTACTTGTAACGTCACAGACATTACAGTGCTGTAAATCATGTGTTGTAAATTAATTAACAGCTTTAGTTAATTCATACACCTCATGCATGTAAATAACATACAGTGCCTAACAAAGCAATAAAATGTTATATTTACCTGTTCTGATGTGTCAGACTTGCTCAAGCCGTACCTCCTGGAAAATAGATTTGGTACATAAACATAAACATGAAGATTCAAAATTTTCACTAAAAGGATGTGAAAAAAAATCCTTAAAATTAACACTAATCTATGGTATTGAATTTTTTCCCCAATATTGTTAAACATTTTGAAAGTTAAAATTATAAATCTACATGCAATACATGTACAGTATTTTTAAGTTATTAGTAAATCACCTTATTAACCTTTTAAAAATAATTAAATACCTTTAATGACAACTCAAAAAATAAATGCATGGCTGCTTTAAAAGTACATGTACATGATAAAAGAAATCTCTTAATGGTACTAATAAGATTATTTTGATTAGACAAGTTTGACCCCAAGTCTACAATAAAATTCTCATTCGAACATCAGCTTTTAATATCAGACCTTCCATATTCTAGCAAGGTGGAATGAACACGTGTTTCTTCATCCTTCAGTTGATCCACATTTTGTCTTTTGTATCGTCTTTGGGGCTTGTAAACTTCCTGTGTATTAATTGTAAATAAATTTGATTATGCAAAGCAATGAAGAAATTCTTTTTCAACAGAGAAAAATGTTTCCAGATATTAACATTTTCCCAATAATATCAAAAGTATGAATTTAGTCAGAAATTATAGCAAAATGAAAACAGAATCTAAAATGTATTTGTGCAATATAATTTGATCATGTTCATCTCTTCTTAATTTGAATTACATGCAAGACCGAAAAATAATGGAGTGGGGAAGGGGGGGGGGTGAAAAATTTTATAGGGGGAGGGGGTAAGGGTCATCTGTAAATAAATGATAAACAAACTTTGACATCAGCAAGAGAGGCTGTAGACTTTTCCTTTAATTCTTCAAAGACAACATCCTACAATGGAAAGGTAAACTTTAATTTAGTTAATAAATACACCAGGTTTAATTTGTTATTGTCAATTCATCTTAGATATATTAGGACTAAAATAAAATTATTATGATTATGTGAAAATATGAAAATATATAGGTTCCTATGACTTAACTATTAACCTATTGCCAAAATTTTTTCAATATCAAAAGATAAAATTGAATACATGCTACAATGAGTCATAATGATATTTTCATTTTTGACTCGTGTAAAATTCATGAAAATAAACAATTTGTTCGTAAGAATAGAAGGTCAAACCTCTGGCATCTTGTGGGTTTTGCTGAACTGAGATATGGAGAAAGCTCGGATAAAGTCTCCCATCTCTTCCCTTGTCTCAATAGCCTTCTTCACCAACCACTGAAGCAAAGAAACCGCAGGTTAGTATTTAATGTCATGCTTAAATATTTATACTAAATATCAAAATGTTCCTTTAAACAGTCATATACATGTATATATGTATAGTAGGCAAGCCTGTTAAGTAATTCTTGTAACATAAACTCTCACGTTTCTCAACAAAATCATTTTGCCGTTTTGATAACTTATTTAACAGTGTATGTGTTATCATATCCTTTTTCTGAATTTTGAAAGACATCTGCATTTACTTGGGGGGAAAAGTCTTTAAGAAATGCAGGCTTTCACTACATGTACATGTAATATGTTCATATACATGTGGTATACTGTAAAATACTAAATTCATAGTGAGTATATAAATTATGTATACAGTATAAATGGTTAAATGACTTTCTTCCTAGCATATAACACTTTATACATCCTCACCTGAACTACGGGGTAGATGTGTATGAAATCTAATCCCTGAATCTGATGGGGCTCAATTCTGTGAGGGCATTTCATCTTAGGAAGGACTGCCACAATTCGCTCAGTTAAGGCACTGTTCAAAATATATTCAATGTACATGTGTACTGCATATGATTTACAAGCTAATTTGATATCAAAATGATTGAAATACAATTTATATAAGATTTTTTTTATTTTTACATGCTCATCTTATATATAAAATATTTAAACACTATAAGGAATTCAAGAAAAAAACACAGTGAAAAAAAACCCTGTAATTTATTTCCAGGAAGATGGTATTTTAGATATTCTAAAGAGGATTGGTAAATGGCAAATTGTGTTGCCCGAATGAAATGTACCTTTTAGAATTGATTCTACTGCCTAAGTATATTGAATTTAAAAGTACAGAATTCTGTCAGTGGGTTGCAATGCAGGGTTTTATCTCTTGAGGGACTTTCTATTGGGAAAACACATGCCTTTGTGACTTGAATCATTGCTTTTGTACAAAAAGAACATATTAGTAAAAAAGTAATCTAGATTTTGAAAGATCAATTTATTTTTCCCTACTAATATTACAATAAACATGTAATATAGAAAAACTAAAATTGTACACTTACCTGCAGAATTTATGCAAACTAGTTACTTGGTTGGAAATAACTCTTGGCATTGAGTCAAAAGTTGGACTATAAGCAGATCTACTTACATTTTCTGTCCGATGGTTGAATTTTCTTGGAACAAGAGGTCGACATCAATGTCTATGTTACAGGTAGTGATACACCAAGTCATTCCGCCTACCACCTGTTGAGGAGTGAAAGCAAAAGCATATTAGAAGGAAAATTTCAGTAATATTTTTTTATTTTTAGTCATTAATGATTATACAGTTAACATTGTCTAATTCAGACACCACTGGTGCTAAAGAATTTATTAGACAATATTCTGGATTAGGCAACATTTACAACAATTGAATTTACTGCAAGGGACTTCATAAATCAAGTTTACATCATATTAGAAAAGTTTTTAGAATACATCACATTTGGATAACTACACAATTTTCAATGTATGAAATTAACTTGCAAGCCAAGCAAATTTGAGTACTATTCCTAATTAGTAGATAAGTAAAATGGAATACTTTATCAAATGGTGAGAGTCCCTTAATCCTGGCCCTGAAGTACCCAGCAGCCAACAACAAGTCGATAGTTTGTCCCAGTTTAACATTCTGTTCTTCATCTTCCCTCACATCAAACTGCAAAGATAAATTAAACAGTTTCTGAACAACAATTGTCACAAAACAGTTTTTAACAAGGGAATAAATACTGGGATGGATATATATATACAGTAAAACTTCTCTAAACCGGCCAGCTGCCGGACTGAATAAAATGGCCGGACTAGAGGGGTGGCCGGTTTCCCGAGAATCTAACATACTGAAGAAATGCAGATCTATGTAAGATAAGAGTAGAAAAAACATGGAAAGTTTCTTTAATGACCATATGCGAAGAAATAAACCAGACCCTTTACCTTAACTGTACTCTACACAGAATGCTGCATGTCAACCTGTATATCGCTTACGTCATTAACAAGTTTTTGTACTTCAATTAAAAGTAAATTATTAGAACATTTCTTAGAAAAAATTTCTGTTATTTTAATTATGAAATGTAGATTTTGGTAAAAATTATATTTCATTTTTGTTTTCGTAGCTTTTTTTTACAGTGCCCAATTTTAAGGCCGCTTATGTGTATTTAAAAAGATGATGCAATATGGCGTGCAATAATTTGTTGATTCATTCTGTGATTTCAATTTATTAGTTGCTTGATATTCTATTAATTCAAGTTTAATTGATGTTAATCATATGTACACAGCTTAGACCGGCCATTTACGTATTCTAGCACTATGACTTCCCCTTCAAGACGGCTAAGCAATAGAAAACCCTATGAGGCCATATTCAGTTTTTCACACCTCTGACTCCTCGTGGGTAGGCTATTTTTCACACCTCCGGTTGGTCATTATCACCCCTCTAACCAATGACAATTAAATTTCTTGCAATCAAAAAGTGGCCGGTATGATGAGGGGAAATTTCCTATGTTTCTTAACTTTTGTTCTTGGAAAAGTGGCCGGTGTCCGGTTTTCAGGGGTGGCCGGTTTTATGAGAGTTTATGTGTAAAGAAATGTTAAGAATTTTGCCGGGACTTATAAATTTGGCCGATGTTCAGGGAGAACCGGTTTCCAGGGGGGCCGGTTTGGAGAAGTTTCACTGTATATATATTTTTAATTAGACTACAATGGGTTTGTAACTGTCCTGGCTTACAATATAGCGTAGAATAAGATGTTGTGATGAGTGCCTGTGATTGAACTTGAAATTTCGTGCTAATTTTTTTTTTAAAAAAGCACAATTTCACTATTATTTCTTTATTAGTGAAACATATAATAGCTAGTATACTGCAATGGATAAGCTTATGTTTACCAACTGTTTACTTCTAGTCAAGTGTGGTGTAGTGGTAAGAGCATAGTTGAATCCACACTTTTCAAAAGTTATGTCCCTTGACTGCCATCTTGGGGGATAAACCCATAGAGAATCCTCACAGTACCCTTTGTAGTTTTCAGTTTTGTAACTTTGTCATTTGACTGGGAAAAATCGTTGTATTAGACTAAGTGTATACTGATTGCCCCATGTTAGGGCTACCCACACATCCAAAGAAAACAATTTAAACACAGTGGCTTCATCATAGCCCACCCAAATGTTTGGTAGCATAAAGAGGAGAAATGTTGTTTCTTTCCCTTTTGACCTTTTGGTTGACCCTGCAAAGGGAAACAACTTTTGTAAAGTGTGGATTGGTCTATTAATTAATGACTTTTGCTCTAGTGCCAAGACATAAAAAGATCCTTCTGAGGCTTCTCGACTCAAAGGTTTATGTGCATTTCTGCATTATGTGCATTTGCAGTCCTCCACTAACAAGTGGTGGTGTCTCAATATGAATGAAATTTCTCACAGGGAGGTGAAACAAACAAGCATAAATTTCTGCTTTAGGCCTATCCAACTGTTCCTTCTTTATGTTTTGTTTGCAAAATTTCATTTTATGCCTGGAAAAATGCATGAATAATGAATCTCAGCAATGGCTATAGATACCTCTATTTCATTGCCATCTGCATCGTACTGTGTGGCCAATTTCGATGACCCAGCACGAGCTCTTGTCGCAAACACACTCCCCTTCAACGCCATTTTGAAAGTCACATGATCCGCTTTATAAATAGATGAACCGGAAGAATTTCCCACGATCAGTTTCTTGACAGTCATGGCGGGAGAAAAATCTAAATGCTGATTGGTTGATAATTTTAATCATTCAAGAATTCCTTGATTTTGATTGGCTCATTGTATATCATCCGAGATTTCTTTATGGTACGACCATCAGGCGTCAGAATTCATAACACTCACCGGTCACCAGTCTTAGTGTATAAAGGAAAAGTAGCCGTTATCAACAGACAGAAAAGATTGTAAACAACAGCTACATTCAGGTAAGATTCAACTTTTATTTCTGAGACGTCAAAACATAAAAATTTTAGAGAAGAATGTTGGAAAATTATTCATTGTTTACATTTTTGCTACAGTCTGTGCTTACACTGCAGGTGGTCAATGTGTGATAAATAACGTTAATAGTTTGTCAGTTTTTGTATTTCCTATATCATTTATTAGCGTACATCTTGTCTGCATTATAAGAATATTTAACCTGCAATAATTTATGCTGTCCATTTTTGTTTCTTATGCCAAAACAGCTGTTTAATAAACCTGCCCCAGGCTGCCTGTGTTGAGAATATTTATATGCTAATGCTATACAATAGCTGACTAATATTTTCTCTTAAATAGGTATTCTAAAGATGGGTCTGTTACTCAGAGGTACAGTTCTCTTTCTGATCGGCAATTTCTTTGCGGTCTTCATGAACCTCCTGCAAATCAACAGGCAGGGTGATGTCTCGGTGAAACTACCCCCAGAACTGCTGGAAAACCTATTCCTTAAAGAATGGTGGGTTCCTCCTATGTGTGGAGCAGCTGCAGGTAAATTAATTTACTATAAGTCTTTATTGAAATCTGGGTTTAGTAAATCATACAATTTATGTTCTTTACAGGGACATGGTAGAAAGCATTTTGACTAGTTATTGTAGCTTACCACATTTAATATACCCCCTAAATATATAGGTCTGTAGATTTTAAATGCCACTATTTTCCTTGAGGTTTTTTTCTTCAGTTAACTGACTCTCAGTGTTGTAAATACACCAATGTATATTCCAGATTTATACAAGATTTTTTATAATTAAGTTTGACTTTGACATGCATTTGTAATATTTTAGAAACACACAGTTATGATATTTGAAGTTTTTTTTTCAAAATGGATGGACATATTGTTTAAATAGTTGCAGAAGAAATAATAAAAACAAACAAATTAATGACATTTTGTATGCATGCACTGCAAAGGAGATAATGTGACTGTGCATTATGTGTTTTGCAAATTACAGACATTTACAAAAACCTCCTACTAAGAAAATGTCCTAATCTTTAGACTAAATGTTTCTCTTAATAACACAGTGGATAATTCCCATGAATATAAGCTAAACACACATAATAACCCATGTCATTGATAAAACACTTGTCAAATTGCCAATTAAGCTCTCTTGTTTACATCTTGTCTGCAACAATTTGAATATGTGTCTGCATGTGTCAGTATTTGTGTGAGTAGGTATAATTATCCAGGTACTTGTGTCCTACTTGTATATATCTACATGTCTAGGGACGGTCACCTGAAAACTGAATCAGACAGGGCCTATAAACAGAAGTGACCTAGATATTATGAAATATCTGGGTTATCTATGAAGTCTCTGTCCTTATGTACATGTTGTAGATTGAGAGCTCAGCAGGTTAACATGTGAATGTTACATTCATGTTTACTTGATAAATCCGAACTTAGATTCAGGGCCTTACAAAGACTAAAATAAATAATGATAATGACTCTTTAAACAGTTTCTTAAGTTTATAGCAAATAAACAGTATAAAGATAATTATAAAGAAAATTTGAGAGGTGACTGGTCAAATAGATATAATACTAGTATGCAGCTGACTAGTGATGAAAAGTAAACAAACCTATAGTATATGAGATCGATCTATTTTCTAGATACCAAAATTGAATGGGGTGCCATTTAATCCATCCCCAATGTAAAGATGTATCTAATCAAGCTTTTTCTCTGTTTTTCAGCCATGATAGGCCTTCTGTATCCTTGTCTAGATCGACATTTACAGATCAGTGATCCAGAGTCCAGGAAGGGGGAGTGGTCCAAAGTCATGAGATGTATAGCTGTATTTGTGGGCATCAACCACGCCAGTGCTGTATCCTTCACACATGTTTGAAACACGTGTTTTGTTATAGTAATGAGACTGTAGTATACCTTCCGATTCAATTTGATAATCGATAGTAAAATTTTCCGATTTTACAACACTAGTAGGTTATGACTTATGATAACGATAAGACCAGATTATCACCTCTCAATATGTGCCTTGGATATTTTTAGCTCAGTTAACCGAGACTGATTAGTATGAATATTATGTATAATCTTGATAATGTCAGTATTTGTCATATACATATAAGCTTAGGACCTATATTATCCTGTACACAAATCATTTCACCTGCACCACCTGTAATTTAATCAAACAGGTAAACAAAATGCACAGAATATTCAGAATACTATTCGTAATTCTTGTTTGTTACTTTGATAAGGTATGATAAATATGGACAAAAAAGTATGCAATAGGTGTTTTAGTCAAAATGTCCAGAAAAAGCATGGTTTGAAGCAATCTAATTTTGATTAAATTGGGTTTGAAATGCCAATACAATAACATGTAGTACAAGAATTAAGAATAGTAGAAAAATGTTGATTTGAATGATCCTTAACCACAATAAAAGAAACTGGACTTTGTGGACAATATGCAGCTGTCCATGACCCTAGCTGCCATGTCTATAGGTCTGTGGTGGCTGTTTGACCGGTCCCCCTGTGGATTCGGCCTGGGGGTGGGGATCGCCGTCCTAGCAACTCTAGTCACACAACTTTTAGTCTTTTATGGTGTATACAAGTAAGTTAAAAAGAAAATAATATCTTTCTACAAAGCATTATTGTACAGTAGATTCCTCAATGATATTGTGGAACGAGTCTTCAAAAGATATCAAAACATGAGATAAACAAATTTCTGTTGGACTGTTGATCATGAATTTAATAGCAAGGAATGTTTCCTTGATTGGTAACATTTACCCTCTATTTTACTTTTTCAAAAATTTAGATTTTTAGCCTCTTGTTAGAAGATAAAATGATGATAGAGAGAAAAAATGCTAAATGAGAATGACCATTCATAAATGACAAAACCTTTTCCATAGACATAATAGAAGCAGCAGAACTGTAGCTACCGTATATACTCGCCTATAGGTCGGATTTTGGGGAGTTAATCTCTGGTTTAAACTCTATGTCCGACTTATAGGCGAGCTATTAAATGAATGGTATGATATGAGGTCAGTCCCTCTGGTATATTTAAGAAATAAACAACAATGTTAAAAAGTTCACTGGGAAATGAACTTTTAGTTGGTCACGTGATCAAATCCTGTGAAGCCTGAAGCGCTTCTCAGTAGATTTGATCTCGTTCCAACCAAAAGTTCATTTCCCAATGAACTTTTTAACATTGTTGTTTATTACTTATATTTACATTTTAGATGAACACACGCATTTCGAGTTAAATTGCATTTGTGACACGAACAAAATATCACCTTGCTCTGTGATTCTGTCGCGCTATGACCTCTGACCCCCAAATAACATTCACACAGAATTGAACATATTTTCTTTTCAATAGGTTTATCTAAGAAAGATATTTGCAAATGTAAATATTAGCTTATTTAATACAACCGACTTATAGGCGAGTATATATACGGTATCTGGAAAAGTAAATTTTAACAGTATTGTATACATTTGATCACGTGACCAACTAAAAGTTCATTTCCCATAGAACTTTTTAACATTGTTGCGTGTCTCGGTATTCTTTCCCTATAAAAGTTCAGTGTTATAGCTATTTCTGCAGCTTATGAGGAATTTTTTATGATCATGTGATGGAGGGAAATTCACTTTATATGTTTTAAGTGAAATATGCATGTGATTAATCTTTGTTCTGATATTTTCTTTCAGTTACTCTAAAGCTGAGTTCCTGTTTGTCAGATCATGGCTGCCTTGTATCTTCTTTTCTGGTGGAGTGACCATGGGAAATATAGGAAGGCAGCTGGCTCTGGTAAATTTGTTATATATACATCCACTGAATGTTTTCTGCATTTTTTATAAAGAAAATTCATTGTTGTTTATGTGAGAGATGAATCTAATTTTTAAGAATTCATAAGGACATGAACTAAGATGCTTCACACCTGCGCTTTAGAGCTTCATGATAAATATGCAGGCATGAATCATTGTAGTTCATGTACCTCATGATTTCTTAAAAAATTAGATTCATCTCTTAAATTTACATTATTTTTTACTGATACTTGCCACATATTTTTGTCACCCTATGATCATTTTTAAGAATTTAAGAAATTATTGATATATGGCACATGTCATATTTTATATAGTTAAAATGTAGAATTGAAACTGTAAAAGAATTGTCATTACTGAATGGAGAATTGTCACTACTGAATAGATAAATAACGTGATATGATGACTAATTTTTGTAAAGAACATTGCCATATTTAGTGTAAAAATATAATTTTTGTTTTATTTTACAGTATGATGAAATTCAACCAAAGACAAAAACTGACTGAAGGACTAGATATTACATTTACTCATGTGGTTATGGTTTACTCAAAGAAATGGGCTTACCTCATCAAGAATTATTTTACGTTTGTGATGAACTGTGATACAACCTATTTAGAGTATTAAACCTAAAAAAAAAAAAGAAAGATAACTCCTTTCACAATGTGCTTCACAAAGGGTCTCATGGAAGCCAGCCAGAAATGTGATTTTAGAGATGAATCCGAAGCTGCTACAGAGGAATTGGGTTATCCCCTCTTGTGACTCGAGAGTTGAGTGAAGAACTGAAAATGTTGTTGGAAGAGTCAACAGCAGAACTGTTGTAAAAGGTGTTCTGCTGAAAATATATGTCAGATGTGTGTGAAGATTGTAACTTTTACCATCTTCTGTCAAAGTTGTTTGTACATGTAGTGACTAGAGTAAGCATTGATCTAAAGCATATCCCAGTTAAAATGTATGAGTCGGTATGTGTGTTCTGTTGTAAGAGTTTAAAAGGAAAAAAATGGTGAATTATTTTAATGGGAAACAAATGAAGAAAAAAAAGAATCTGCCTCAAAAATGTGTACCTCAGTACTTCAAAGGCCATGTTACATGTTATTTGATGAATGCTGAAAAGAGAAGTACATGTACATGTGTGTTTTATTTGTTTTGAATGGTTGCATCAACATTATGTGTTTGAAAGTTGTAAAAATCATCATGTTTCACTCATTGACAAGAAGTATTAACATACTTCTTCAATGTATACAAATGTTATCGAATGATCTGAATAATGCCATTTATTTTCTTGTTTTTTTGTTGCATCAACAATTTTAAGTTAGTGATCACATCAAAATGTGTAGAGTTGTTTAATGTTTTAGATACGGGTTTTGTTTAAGAATAAAATGGCAATAACTGTATGCAAGTTGTTATCAGTTTTAAAGAAATGGTTGAAGTCAAGATATATGAAAATTAAAAGCTGAGTTCTATACTTATGTCATCTTCTATGTTTGAAAAACTGTATCCTACAAGATCTAGGAATGCATACACATATTTTCAGCTTTCAATCTGCATCATAGAGGCACATATTGTGAAATCACCAATTTTCATGTGGGTTTAATTTTCGTTTGTTTTGAGTTATGAAGAAACCCATGAATTTACGTCCACCACAAAATGCAGAATTTCATGATCACATACATAACTACTCAACAATTCTTCATCCACGATATTACATCCACACAAATCCAAATTTTTCCTCAAACCAGGAAAATTTGATCCCGAGAAAATAAGTGATTTAACAGTATGCTGTATCCGGAATTTGAGATATCTTTTATATAGGCCTATTTCTGAAGATGCCTCAAGCTTACAAGGTTTGAATGAATGAAAGTTGTCTCTAATTGTCAAGAGAAAACCTCTCCCCCAAAGGAGTGTAGCTAAGTAGCAACACACACCTTTGTCCAAAGACGCACAAACTTATATGGTTTGATGACTTAGGCGTAACTCAGAGATAGAGAAATGTAACAAATTAACAGATGGAAGGAAAACTCGTAAATCAATAACTGCAATCTAATTATAATCACATTGTCAGTCACTTCGATCCGCACTATATGCACTCTTATACAGAGTTTATACGGCTCATATATACAGGGAGTCGGATTTCAGTGATATACTAGTATCTCATCAGTTTTCTTGCCCGATTCTGATGGAATTTTATACATTGTATAGATCTGCACTTTAAAGACAATGTCTTCTTTGTTTAAAAAATGACGAAAATATATTGCTTTTGGCTACTAAAAATAGAATTTTCATAACATGCTTTTAATATACAGTTTTTTTTGTATTTTTAAAACTTTAAGCCAATATTTCAAAATTTGAAGTTTCTTTGAAAGATACAGAGGTAATTTGCCTAATTTATAATACACTATATCGTTTGGGATGCATAATTTCACACCCTGGCCTATAAGACCCTCTTACAAAAGTTACTATAAATTTGTTCAACAATCTTTGGCCTTGTGCACGTGAAAACCACATATCTTAGCTCCATATGACAAAACACTTGTCACATATGTATCAAAACCTGCACACTTTGATTCAATATTTAGGTAGTAATTATTCATTCTTGAGTTAATTGCAAAAAATGCTTTGTTACAACGCACTTTGAAAAATTAATTTTTGGGACCAGGTTAACGCACTTTGAAAAATTTTTTCAAAGTGCGTTGAATTTGGGACCAAATCAACGCACTTTGAAAAAAATTTTCAAAGTGCGTTAAGACTGTACATCATAATTTTATACCATGTAAACATTTAACGCACTTTGAAAAAATTTTCATGAAACAAAAGGAATTAGACTTATATTTTAGAAATAGACAACAGTATTATCCCCTCGCAACGTATGATGGGATATAGTGATGAACTTTCAAGAATCGCCATATTTTGAAATAATCATAAATATTATAACATGTATCTAATA
>PRKT01000104.1:848771-865460 GCA_003671525.1 Saccostrea glomerata | reverse complement strand
TATCCTCAGGTAGTGTAGATTCAAGTTTGTTCAAATCATGACCCCTGGGGGTAGGGCGGGGCCAGAATGGCCGACCAAAGTTTTACATAGAAATATATAGGAAAATTCCAAAAAAATCTTCTCAAGAATAGCAAAGCCATAAATGATCATATTTATACTGAAGCATCCTCAGGTAGTGTAGATTCAAATTTGTTCAAATCATGACCCCCGGGGGTAGGACGGGGCCAAAATGGCCGACCAAAGTTGTACATAGATATATATATATAGGAAAATTCTTTAAAAATCTTCTTCTCAAGAATAGCCAAGCCATAATTGATCATATTTATACTGAAGCATCCTCAGGTAGTGTAGATTCAAATTTGTTCAAATCATGACCCCCGGGGGTAGGGCGGGGCCAGAATGGCCGACCAAAGTTTTACATAGAAATATATAGGAAAATTCTTTGAAAATCTTCTTGTCAAGAATAGCAAAGCCATGATGGGTCATGGGACTACTTTTTGATTTAAACTTTTTAATAATAAACCAATTTCTACTTTTTTCTAGCCACAGTGCTCAGGTGAGCGATGTGGCCCATGGGCCTCTTGTTGTGAAAGTTGCAGAAATGTTGTTTGAAATTTAAAATCGAGGCTCTTATATGTATTTCAAACAACCTTTCGAGACCGACGAGGTTATCCTGCATCATTCAAACAATACACAGCATTCTGTTTCGTGGTACTTTAAATGACATTTTGTATTGTATATAACTGTTTAAGGAATTACTGTCTAGTTGGTAGATTATGCTAGGGACATAAACAATAGTAGGAAACTAACGTTGATGTCCCTAGCATACTCTACTAACTAGACAGTGACTCCTTATCCTGTATTTCCATTTCATTGTGAAAAAAATTTAGATTTATAATTTACAAATGTAGACTAATATATTTAGAATACACGAGGCCTCTCTTGTCAATTTCAATAGTCCCTGCCCACTGATGGCGATCCCAAAGAAATATTCTTGTATTTAAACAATGATAAAGAAGGAAATGTTTTAAAATCTTATGTTTAAATATATAGTCCATTTAAATCTGTTGAACAGGGAACATATTAGTTAACTATTCAAGCATATAATGATTATTATGAAGGTATATTTTTTTTATCGAAATACAAAGCTACTATATTTATAACCACGTCAAATTTCCATCGCAATCCTTACAAAATGGAGTCCACTTTTCGGGAAAGAACAAAAACGTAAGTAACTAACGGTGATTAAATACGCATTGTTTTTTTTATTTCTTTAGGGGGAAAATGATTTTACTCATTTCTTATCAGAAGCTAACAAAATAAGGACATGACCTCCTTTTTCTCAAGTCCAACTTTTCTTTACAACTTGATGTAAATGTGGTATATTTGGGGCTTTCGATATGTATCATAGGGGTCATAACTCCGAAGCTGAATTTGTCGTATGAGGAAAGCATGATCTTAAAAAAATTCTTCTTGATTTTTTTGGGGGACAAAACTGTATGTAGGCGGGTTATAAGAATGTCTCAGCTTTTACTTTTTACTAAGTTTTTATTTGAAAGGTTTACAGATTGTACCAACACTTCTTGACAATTCAACGACTCAATTGTTGCTTATTTTGTGCTTTCTTTTTTTTCATAAAATGGAGAAGTAACCTCATTTTCTGAATGATAATAAAGACTGATAAAAATACACTAGTTGAAGGCATATTTTCTTCTCATATTATATCCTTTATTTCTGAAAGAAATTTGCTTTTTGTGGTAAAATTCTGTGATCCATGGGTTTTATTTTCATCTGAAAAATGTTTTAAGTTTAACTCAAGTGTTTTAATTATAATCCTAATATGTCAATTTCTTGTTGTAACGCGCCATTTGATAAGATAAAAAAGTGTTTATTCTATAAAATGTGTTGCAATCGTTACAATGACTTACATTAAAATTAATACGTATCATATCCATCAACTTGACGTAACTTTTAAACTTTGTGCAATTTAAAGTCATTTTGAAAGGGAAAATTGTCTCTTTTTTCCTATTATTGAGAGAAAATTAAATTATAAAAAATAAATTTAATGCATGTAGCTGCCCAAGTGCTTCCTGTATAAACTGGGTTGAAACGGTTTAAACTTTAATGCTCATCTGACCGCAATGATCAAGTGAGTTTTTCCGATTGAAGAATTTCTGCGTAATATGTTGTAATATGTTTTAGAGTCTGTATTTTAGCTTTACACAATTTCGACTTCTCCGCAAGAACCACTGGGCCAATTTCACAAAGCATTCTTGGGTCAAGGGGATATAAGTTTGTTCATAAGAAGAGTCAATTGCCCTTCTTTAAAGGGGGAAATAATTAAGAATTAGTGAAAATAAAAAGCACTCTTTAGAAAAGAAACTTCTTCCCAATAACTACTGGGCCAGAAAAGATTAAACAAATGCAAAAGCTTAATTTATAACATTAAGTAGATTCAAATTTGTTAAAATCATGACCCCCAGGGCTATGATGGGGTCACAGTGGGCTACCTAGTTTTCCATAAGAATTGTGACATAGCAAAAATCTTTAGAAATCTTCTGAATAACAGCGAAGTCATGAAAAGTGAAAAAAAAAAAAAACACCGTTGCTACAGGTCTGTATGCAGTTATAACTATAGACATGCATGTTTTTTCTTTCAAAAATTGTAGTCATTTAAATTGTCTCTACTTTATAATCAATAGGTGTAAATACACATTCATAAAAGAGGGAAAAAAAACTAAATGATACTTAGAAAATAATCCTTGAGCTGAAACCCGCTTTCACAAGAGAAATGAAACCGTGCTAGGCACATCAGAATTCTGTTAATATCTGTAACTGTTCTGTATTCTTTTAAAAATTAAAATTAGCAAAGAAAATACGCCAATACAAAGTATATTTTGTACCCGGATCTTATTTATCATCAAGAAGATAAGACTTAGATAAGAGCAGAGAACAAATAAAATTGGATATATATATAAATGTTTCTGCGTCAGTGAAAACTGTCCAGAAGTGTTTGCAAAATTTGATACGCTTTCAAAAAGATTATATGATATCATAGCACTTATTTGGAGGCTGATATATTCTTACAACCCGTATAAGCATACTGTTTTGGTGCAGAAAATTAAAGACATTTTTGCGGTCATGCTTTCCGCAGACGCTGAATCTCAGCTTTGTACAATGTAGTTGAAAATTTCTATAATACATAATAAAAACCCAATATGTCTTCATTATAAGGTACTTATATGTAATTATAAACAACCATTTTTATTAAATTCTTTCTAATACCTGTACAGAGAAGCAGATATTAAAGTCATGTCTGAGACATTGTACATAGGACTGTGTTCTGAAGTTGGGACCAAACGGCAGATTGCCATGAGGAGAGACGTAATGGATATCTGCGATGCAATACAAGTTACTGAATGGAGTAAAATCCAAACCGGAAGTCAAAAGGAAGGCTTCAGATTTAATGACTCCGATTTTGATTATATGCTCTGGTACAAGAACTGGTGGGTGATCTGGGAATCATCACAACTTCAGTTTTACCATTCTCATAGAAATACAAGATTTTTTATAAGTGATTGCTCGATCAGTCCACCTGGGTATGCATTACTGTATCCAACAGATAAAATAAGTAGTTCTTCTCCTGTGAAGAGCAAACAAAGAGCTTCTATACCTAGCTACAGCGTAAAGCAAATAATGTGTCCATTAATCCAACCCGATTCCTTCATAAATGGACCGAGTGTCAGTGGAGAAGCACTATCTCTGAGTTATGATTATGCATATGGTTTTGTTAGTGACTTTTGGCCACCGCCTGCGACCAATTGGATTAAAAGGAGTCAACAATCATGGCCAACGGTTAATATTGTTCAAAAAATTGTCAAAGATGGATGTCACTTTGTACCAACTGGGCACAAATTAGGCCTTCAAGAAAATTTAGAATGGAGAATTTCATTTTCTTCGGCCGAACAGAAACTTGTATTCTCAATGAATCACTGCCAATTCTTAACATACGGCTTGTTAAAGATTTTTTTGAAAGAGGTCATTAAGGGCAAAATTGGAGACCAACATATGAGCTCTTATCACATCAAAACTTCAGTTTTCTGGGCGATTCAACAGAGTTCTATGTCTCAATGGTGTCCGCAAAATCTCCTTGAGTGTTTCTGGGTTTGTTTTAAACTCATCCTGAAATGGGTTTATGAAGGTGTATGTCCGAACTTCTTCATACCCGAAAACAACATGTTTATTCATAAAATTTATGGTGCAAAGCAGATGGTATTGTTTCACAGACTTTATGACTTGTATGAAAAGGGGTTTCTAGGCCTGTTGGAAAGTCCCAAAATCAGATCATTGATTACAAGCCAATATCAAAATCTTAGGCCTTGTGTTCATACACTAGAATACACTCTGATTCCTCAGTGTGAATTTGACTCCGAGCTATTTGAAGAAATTTCTGCAAATGATTCAGCACAAGTTATAAATCTAAAGCAGTGTCTGATTGCTCTCCAATCAATAGAGGAAACAGTATGTTGGCACCTAACACAGTATCAAGGGATTATGGTACAGAAAATAACAGCAACAATTCTGCAGAGTACTATTTTTATATTGCACATGTGCTCTAATAAGGCTGAAAACAGAAAGAAGTACACAATTGACAAAATGGCCGTGAAAGTGCTGAAATTAGCGGCTAGGTTCGGATACACATTCGATACTTTGTTCATTATCATGTATTTTTACAAAACATTTCGATATACGAAAGCTTTATCTGTAATAGAAAAGATGGAGGCAGTGCTATCTCGACCGGAAACGTATACAGAGGTTGTTAGTGACAAGTCCTTGTCCACGAAGATGAAACAAGGTACTGTTTTGTATTCATATTTCGATATATATAACAGTATCCCCTACATTGATGAATTAATAAATCTTCAAAACCATAGTCATCAAAACCAGTGGTCCACTCTACATGTTCCACCTTTGGTACTGTTACACATGTTAAAGTTTCTCTGCTACAGACATATTGACACTGGAAGAGCGCAATTTGTTATTTATGATAAAGAAGACGTTTAAGAATTTTCCTATATATTTCTATGTAAAACTTTGGTCGACCATTTTGGCCCCGCCCTTACCCCGGGGGTCATGATTTGAACAAACTTGAATTTACAATACCTGAGCATGCTTCCATATAAATATGATGAATCATGGCTTTGTCATTCTAGGGAAGATTTTTAAAGAATTTTCCTATATATTTCTATGTAAAACTTTGGTCAGCTATTTTGGCCCCGCCCTACCCCGGGGGTCATGATTTGTACAATACCTGAGCATGCTTCCATAAAAATATGATGAATTATGGCTTTGTCATTCTAGGGAAGATTTTTAAAGAATTTTCCTATATATTTCTATGTAAAACTTTGGTCAGCTATTTTGGCCCCGCCCTACCCAGGGGGGACATGATTTGAACAAACTTGAATCTACAGTACCTGAGGATGCTCCCATATAAATATGATGAATTATGGCTTTGTCATTCTTGAGAAAAAGATTTTTAAAGAATTTTCCTATATATTTCTATGTAAAACTTTGGTCGGCCATTTTGGCCCCGCCCTACCCCCAGGGGTCATGATTTGAATAAACTTGAAACTACACTACCTGATGATGTTTACCCATAAGTTTCATCTTTCCTGGCACAGTGGTTCTTGAGAAGAAGATTTTTAAAATATGCCACTGAATTTTCATTAATTCCCAATTACTGTAGTATATCCCCTTGAATGAGGGCGTGGCCCTTCATTTGAACAAACTTGAATCCCCTTCACCCAAGGATACTTTGTGGCAAGTTTGGTTGAAACTGGTTCAGCGGTCCTTGAGAAGAAGTCGAAAATGTGAAAAGTTTACAGACAGACAGACGGACAGACAGACGGACGCCGGACAAAATGTGATCAGAAAAGCTCACTTGAGCCTTCGGCTCAGGTGAGCTAAAAATATATGACGGATGTTCTGGTTGTATCATACAGAAATTATAAGAACAAAAGACTGGTTCAAGGTACAGACAAAAGTGAGAGAAGGATGTTTTGTCTGGGCTCCTGTTCATCATCATTATAGTTGAGTGGATGGTAAGAATATCAACAACAGAAAAGAGGAAAATGTGGGAAAATGTTCTCCTTAAAAACTTGGATTATGCTGACGATCGACCTCGCACTTATTTCTAGAAAACACAGCGATATGCAAGAGAGGATTACACGACTTCACTAAATAAACAAGCTTATTAATTATCAAAACTAATGTCGACAAGAAAAAAAGCATGAAAATAGCAAGTAAGTAGAAGATGTGTAACTATTCCTCTACCTGGGTGTCACAATGGACAAGACAGGGGGAACTGAGGCTGGTATAGAGAGAAGGCTAAGTTTAGCTTGGACTCCTTTTGCATCCTTTACCAAAGTATGGAAGTCAACATAATACAGCACAAAGACCAAACTTAAGATTTTCAACAAAATGTTTTATCTGTGGTGCTGTATTGTTCTGAACCACCGAGAGAGAGAATTAAAACCTACTGGAAGGGAAGCCACCTCACAATTAAGAAGAGCTTACATATATGGACAACCGAGGGAAAGCGACACCTGATGACGCTCTGTTAAGAACTCGCTTGGTATATGATAAACTCGGTAACTGTAACATTGTTTGAGTTTTATATAAAGAAAGAGAAGAACTGGGTTGGAGCAACTGGAAAGAAAGGCGGGTTATTGCCAACGACCGCCATGAGAGGTGTTCTTTGTGAACGTTTAGGCGCCCTCCGTGGAATGGAGAAGCAATGTTAGTAAGTTTTGTTTTGTTTTTGTTTGTATGTTGTTCAGCGTCCTTCTCGAGATTTTTGCACTCATATGGAGACGTCACCACTTGCTGGTGGAGAGGTGCAAAAATTGTCCTTTACTCGGTACTTACAGCCGCTGAGCAGTGAGGGATTTTTTTCTTGCTAGCACCAGTACTGCGACACGGTTGCTGGGTTTATACGTCCTCATCCGAAGGACTCAATAAAACGTTCTATCCTTAAAATGAAAATGTCCTACGGACCCGGTTTAACGATAGAATTTGTGTATTTTCAATGTAGCAAAATAAACACGATTGATAATTCGTACTCAGTGCATCTACTGATAACAATCCAGAGAGTTTCGAATGTAAATATGGCAGGTAAATTTGAAGTGAGAAAAATCGTTGCGAAAATTGGTTAAATTTACGTCTTTTTGGAGTATCTCTTGGGATAAAAGGCATATACAATCTCAAAAAGGTTAACTTGTTTTGATAAATTTGGTAGCTATTTTCAGTGCAACTCCTTGTGTATTCTTCTAAATCGTTTCGGAGCGGATCCGCTCCGATTTGCTACATTGCAAGTATATGGAACGTATTCTAACTGTGGCGAGGGTTGTATCGAGACACAGTTAGATTATTCTAACAAACGAAGCGGGAATCGAACCAGCGATGTAAGGAATTACATTTGTAGGTTACAGGAGGACATGATTCAGATCTCTCGGTTTCTGCAATCTTAGAAAGTTTTGTTCCAGAAATTATTTCAGCATCTTTTTATCGGGTGACCTGATATTTGAAATACATAATATGAAACTAAAACAAGAAAGGTAGTGAGTACATTTTAAATGATTTCAATTGATAAAATAAAAATTACAAAATCATATTGAAGCATATTAAAGCATATTAATCATATTAAATGCACACACTTAATTTGGAAATGACCATGTTTGGTAATGTTTTGAAATTACAAGTGAAGTAAAAATTTCACGACAATCAATTCTGGAAGCAATTAAATGGATTAAATGCTTGTCAAATGATTATATAACAAATTAAATATATTTTAAAAGACAATAATACCTGTAATGCATATATGTTAAAAATATTCAGAATAATATTTTCCGAGTTTGATATAAGTAAAAGGACAAAGAATTGATCATCAGGGAAAATGCAATACATTCTCCCTTTGTACATTGTATACACGGTTATTAATAAAATAACAAAATTATGTTGTGAAAAATCATTGTAAACAACAACAAACAAACAAAACAAAATAACATCAACAACAAATTAAACAATGTGCATATTATAAAGAACATGTGTACGGTTGTCATAGCGATCAATAGAATGTGATTCAATTCAATCAAATA
Source organism: Saccostrea glomerata (assembly GCA_003671525.1). NCBI lineage: Eukaryota > Metazoa > Mollusca > Bivalvia > Ostreida > Ostreidae > Saccostrea > Saccostrea glomerata. The sequence continues at coordinate 857,304 of PRKT01000104.1, read as the reverse complement.
TTCACTCTCTTAAAGAAATTTTAAGCAAGATACAAAACTCAGATGGTCATTATGTCAGATATATAGGTTTAACTCAGACTTGGTACAGCTCGTACCCGTTCCTTTCCCGTTATACCAGGTAAGTTCGTTTTGTATCATTTACATAAAATCTGATTTTTCATTAAAAATCCGGTCATTTAATCAGTACTTCAGCGTCATATTCAGTGCTACTTTTGAAGGGTTATAGCCTGCAACGACCGGAAGCAATGCATTTTCTGTATCTATATCGACAGTAGATAACAACTGGTTGTTGTCAAAAATTTGCCAAAGACCCTTTCTCATATCAACTAAAAACCCAAATGTCTTCTTAAACACGGTATCAACAGCGTTGTCTGAAATCTTCTGGTGAAGCACAGATCGACCACCGTGCGCAACTGTGATGTAGATTGCGTCACCATCTGGGTTATGGGAGCCAATCAGAGACCAACAAGTAGGTTGACCTTCAACGTGATGCTTGTTGTCAATCGACGATTCCAAAGCGAGGCCAATTTCAAATACAAGATCTGTATGGTTTAGTACTTTTCTCAGCCAAAACCGAACATCGATCTCATAGAAATAAACGTCATTTTTCTTAAATGACATTGATCCGCAAGTACCCTTAAAACGTTTAAATCGTGAATTGGACATTGGTTCTCTTGCAATGATTGATGAAAAATTCTGGAATGTCTTTCCTTCATCTGAAACCGTAACATCTGGATGTGCCCTGACCTTGTCAAAGGTGAAATTTGGTCCTACAAAATTAATGGTATTGCAAATTCACATATTACTTTTATATTGTTATATTGATTTCTTTGTATAATTTCAGCATGAATAAATGTTTATTCATTGTATATAAAACCTATTCCTAATGAAGCAATTTTAAACAATGCTTTATAAACTTACTGCATGCATCTCTGTTCATGATGGGATTCAAACCAGCTTCGCCTGTACATGCAAATTGTAAACATAACCAAAGCATAAACATCAAACGTACATGCTCTTTCTTTTTCGATTTTTTTTTCAATTGCTTCATGTGCGCAATGTGTTCAATGGTATAGAATGATATGCAGTAAAAAAGATGCAAAATGCTCTTGAACATGTTGAATGCAAAAAATATTTCTGAATTCATTGTTAATTTTCATGCCAAAAATTCTGGATGATAAAAAAGGTAAAATCCATACATTTTTATTGAAAATCACGTGCCATATTTTTAAAGCTACTCACAAAGCCGTGGATGAGAGTCGTCTGGAGTCACATCAAAAACCAAACGACTCACGTCTTTCCCCATCACTTCTACAGACAGCTCGAATTTACCGGAAGTGAACGGTACACAAGAAACAACCAGAACGCCAGCTGCAGACTTGCTTTCCTGTTTCGGCGTGAGTGTGATTTTCCTACCTAGATGCATGGAATTATATAATATTCAATCATAACAAATACCCTACATCAACATGAACCATTTAAGAAAAGTTTTTGTTCAGTAAAATTACACTGACAGTAAAGCTTGCATATGAGGTGTGAAGGTGACATGCATCTTTTTTAAGATAGTTCATTAAATGAGAACGCTGAAACAATATGTAATACTTTACTAGTTACACCCATGTAACCGAATTTCCCCAAAATGAAGCTTCTTTGTATGCAAGATGTACTGTACTACATGTCAATTTCAGCTACAGTGATGTTAAATTCATACCTGAAGGATCTGCAACACATATCCTCAGATTCGCATTATCATTGCTGTTCAGTGGTTGGTTCCGGTGATCTCTGAGGTGAACGGATAACCGCGTCAGACTGTTCTCCCTGGCCTCTCCTGAAAGTTCAATCGTCGTGTAGGGAGGGAAAATAGAGGAGGACCAAATCGTTAAGTTTTCTGTCAGCATCTGCTGCAATTCCGACATGGCATTAGACTTCTCAAGAGTGACAAATGCGCGTTCATGGGGTACTCTGTCAAAAGGGTCATGTTGCAACTGGTATAAGCGATTCATGACTGTCTTGTCTATTTGTGAAAACGCTGCATTGTTTGTTGAAAGAAGGGCTTGTTCTGCAAATTTCAGGGCATGGGAAATGTTCTCTTCTTTTTCAGACAGAGATTTGTCCTGATTTTCAAGTGTCTTCCGTTTGTTTTCCATCCTTTTCCTCAAGTCACACTTCAGTTCCAAACGTTTTTGTTCTAAAATGTTGATCATCTGGTCAATAGTAAAATCGATGTCATCCTCTACCGTACTCTCTAGTTCATTAATGTCCTCAATCTCATTTTTCACGAGTGTTTTTACTGGTTGAATTTCTTGTCGAGTGTTTTGGAGATTTCTCATGCTCTCTTCCATGTCAAATTTCTTTGCAGCAGTTGTTTCTTTTAAATCGAGATGTGTGTGACCTTTCGATGGCTTGCACGTGATGAGTGCACACACAAGACATATTGGTTTCTGGCAGGTCTCTTTGTCGCAGTAAACAGAAAGATTGGTTTCTTCACCACGATCACCATGCAAAGAACATTTCAATGGTCTGTGAAAAGCATCCAATTTATTTGTATTTCTGAGTTGAGATACATCTTTGATTTCATGGTTTCGAGTCAGAGTCGTTCTCTTGTGTGCAAGGGTACAGGCATCACACAGAAATTCAGCGCAAGTAACGCATCTTGTGGAAGCTATGCTGATATCATCATTACAAGAGATGCAATCGGCACCCTTCTTCATGCAGAGAAAGTCCTTCAGATCACGACGTGTATTGTCTAGCGGAAATGATTTCTTGACGTCATCATCTGTCTTGACGTCAATTTTTTCCTTACAAACGTCACACTCTATCTGCTTGGCATGCTCCTGAGGTAAATCATCCAAGCACCTGCTACAGATGGTATGGAGACATGGTAGTAGGTGGGCAAGCAGCCTATCCCCGTCCATAAAGTCCCCCTGGCATCGTGAACATGTCAAATACAGCTCCTCTAGTTCATCAAGACGGCTGTCTGACAGTTCTAAACCTAGAGGGTGGTTATCTTCTTCCATCATTGGATTCATAACTAAGTAACTGCAAAAAAACAACAACAACAACAACAACAACACAAGGGTTAAGGAAACAGAAAAATTGCGGAAAATAAATTTTAATACTATATGTGGGATGTGCCTCTTTATATAGACAACTTTGGATTTTAGTTCTATTAGGGAAGACTAATATCAGCATATATTTTTTTTCAGTTCCTCTCCTGATGATGTTAGATATTTGCACATATTTCCCTCTTTCCTAAAATAGCGAAGACAAAAAGGAAGTGTTATTTCTGGTTACAGAGTGTGTATCTCCTTCATCGAGTTGTGAGACAGATAATAATTATTAATTATAATTTATGAAAAAGGTAATTCTTCATAAGAAGTTTATTCAAAAAGTTGAAATTGATCAAAAAAATTCTTTTCTATTTCTTTGGAAAACAAGCACATGATTCACCAAAATCTGAAAAAAAAAAAAAAAAGAAGAAAGAGTTACTTATAAGTTTTGAGAAAGGCACAAGAAAATTACACTCTTTTTACAGAATAATGACCCTAAACTGTTTGTTCTGTGGGAGGAGGAACAAATCCAAGGCTGAACATAGGCCAAATATACTGCAAATTATATAGATTACACGCACAGGCGCTTGACGTTTTTAACCTTTCTCTTTATAAATAAAAAAAATTCCCTACAAAAAATTATTATAGTAGGGAATTTTTTTATTTATAAAGAGAAAGGTTAAAAACGTCAAGCGCCTGTGATTACACGGGGTTTTTTTTTCTCTCAAAGTATATATCGAAATGTTTTAGACCTATAAGACGTGATTTTTTTTTCTTGGATTGATGAGCACATGTCACGGAGATACAACGGGAAAACAAGTCTGTATGAAAAATATTAACAATATCATACATGAAATCAAGAAATCAAAAAAGCTTCACATGCTTCACTCGAATTCTATAAATAAATAGCCAATATTAGATTGACAGTTTACGTAAACACGGAGATAACTCGTTTTCATGTATTTGTTTAAAGAATCACTGTCTAGTTAGTGTAGTATGCCAGGGCATCAACGATGATGGGAAACATGGGATAATTTGCATAACGGGTGAAAGAGATATGTCTCAACACTGCTTAATTTCCGGATTCTTAATTAAATATTGTGTGTGTCTTTATGTAACATTTGACGTTTTAGATAAAATATCCACACGTTTCATTCAGACGAAAATTGAAATAAAAACAATTATTTCAATTATTAATGCATATCATTTTTGAAAAATTGTCTTCATTTGGTAGAACATGTTTCTTACTGATTATTTCATATATATTTTTAAAAGTCAGTGGGCATTGTTGAGGCATAAGTGTCTATATGGCAAACGAACGTTAAATAAATAATAAATTTTAAAGTTTCATGGTTCAAACTATTGTAAATCCTACCTGTGCGCTCGTCTCCTAACCTGTAAACATAATGGCGATACTCCTACCTGGAATATGAAACGAAAGTAGACAAAGCAAATATATATACGGTAACTGGTAAGGGACATTTAATGAAATTTTTTTGTGACCAGGAAGTAACTTTAGATTTTGCCCCCCCCCCCCTTAATAAAAAAAGGTTTGTGGCGTGGCAACTTAATAAATTGTCTGTTAAACAGTTAACTTAATGTTTTTAAGCTTTTGTTTGCAGTTTTCACGCAAAAACGTGTCAAAATTGTGAAACCTTTGATGAACAATGATTAGGCGTCTTAAACTCACTTCTGTAATAAAAAAAACAGGAACAAATTTCAAAGGGACAAATTATTAATATAAAGAAAGAATAAGAAAATAGGAAATGTGGTTGTCTGCAGGTTCTATCGCTAGAAGTGGCCAGAAAACTCAGTTTGTAGAGCACCGAAACTAAATCGATGGATTCATGGCCGGTAGTCAAATTTTGCCCCAGCCGCCCCGATGTATTTTTTCTTCTCTCCGGTGGGATCATTTTGCGCAATGACCAGAATGTGTCAGAGTGAAGAAATTTATACCTCAGCACGTTGAATATAATATGTTAAGACATTTTAATTCACGGGCAGATGAGTCTTTTTTAGCCGGGCTTTGCCGAAAGCAAAGTCCTGGCTAAAGGCATCATGATCGACTGTCTTACTAAAAATAACACAGTAAACAAAAAACGGAACAGCGTCAAAGCAGACGCTTTCGATAAACAAAATAGTTTCATTGCGAGACGATAATCAAAAAAAAATTTTAACAGCCCAATCAGATTGAAAAAGTTAATGATCAATAATTTTGCTTGAGAATTAAACTAAAAGAGAAATTAGATAGTTGCTTTACTGGGATAATCATGATATAACAATTTGTGGATATACGCTGCTGAATGCATATATTAAGCGAACTATTTTCAATTGCGCGGGCTTTTCGAAATGTTGAAATTGTTGAAGAGTTTCATGTTTTATATCGTTTTCGTCTATGTAATGCTAGTGGTTATATTCTGTTTTCATTTATAGCAAATTAATAGTATAGTGATTTGGAATTTTAAGAACTAACATGCGTGAAGTCGCTTGACAATGTATATGTATCAGTGTGGTTGTAGTTGACGATAACAGTACTGTTTGTTTGAAACTAAAAGAATGTCTAAATACACATGTGCATTATTTTAACTATTCCAAGACTGAACTTTTAACTTATGAGAAAAATAAATGCTTATTGAATAGAAAATACCCGAGAATTTCTTGGAAATATTATTCATTAAATTTTAAAATCATATCTTGGGGTTTGGACTGTTAATTTTAATTACTGATATATGGGATGTTTTTAAATCATAATCATACAGACTCTACCTGTTAAAAATCAATGGCAAAAAGGAAAAAAAATAAATATGTACTAATTTCGGATCAGACAATATACTCGAGCAATTTAAGCCCGGCTTTCAGTTCTTTCAGTACTTTGATTTTTTTTTGGTCTTACTTTATAAAGACCTGCCTGGGAAGAGCCTGTATTAAGTCACTGTGTTTTCGAAAAGTAGTGGAGTTAAGCAGAGATTTAGTGTGGTGTTTATGCATGCTTGATGGTACTTGTAGCTCACTTTAGAAGCGCACTTGACTACTAGAGTGATTCAGGGGAATTTCTGGTCTTCGGCACATCACATTTTCTCTCCTCCCCTTTCCCGATTCACAAAAAAAAGAAAAAAAAACATGAACCTGTGTACACATCTGAGGTTTTGATTGGACAATCTTATGATATATTATAATAAATTGATATTCAATTTATTGCACTCAAACTTTAATTTTTATCTATCTATTTAATTTCATTTTAGAATCAATATGGCAACACGGATTATTTCTTGAATACTCTCAGTAAAATGAAAATTAGTGATTTCACTTACAGTACTTTTCTGTTTTATTTCTTGGCTATAAGTATTTTTCCTGGTACTTCGGCCCCCAAACAGATATCACCAGCCAGACACGTAGTTTTTTCTGGGAGTTGTCATTCTTTGAATACTATTTAGTTGTTTCCTATGCCAGATTTAGAGCTGCAACAGAAATTCAAAAATCAGCATATAAACCACACAGAAACATACATTTGCTCAGATTAATCTACAATTGATATGTTTTTTTTTTTCAAGAAAAGCAGGAAGAAAATTCATTTATGAAACCGGTATTTAATTTGTTTTTCTGTTAATCAATTCATATCATTTGTTAGAGAAATCAAATAAATGTATTTTTTTATTTGAACAAAGTATTCAGCCATTAAACATTAATGAAACTTCGCAGTTTCTTGACAATTGATAGTTAAAAGAATTGTGACAAAATCATTCTGTTTCTTGTAAGTTCTTTATATCTAGCTATAGCAGTGTTGTAAACTTGTACTGAATTTACAAACAATGAATCAAATACATTTATCAATCTTTATCGATTCGGTGAGTTGGATGTTCAGTCTCATGTATTTTTGACTTAGCATGTGATTTTTTCACAATTATGTTCTGTATCATATTATTAAATACTAGAAATCATAACTGATTAGTTATAGTTGTACGTTATTGAATTAACATGCTCATCAGGCTAGTAGAACGGGAGGTGGGGAGGGGGGAGGGGGGTTATACATTATTTTCCTGTATTGTAAAATCAGTTGGGTCTTTCGAATAAGTAGCTGCACAACTGTGTAGCTATCGAATTCGGTGCAAGATTGAGCACTGGCCTTTGAGCTACGGCCCTGCTGTTCATTCATTCATGTAAAAGTTATGATTTAATAGGACTAGGGCATATACAAATGTACTTTATATTATGTTAAAGAACTGAATTCCCTCGTTTTGTTATGGTCCTTTTTTTTTAATAAGACCATTTTCTTTATATTATGTTAAGGAACTAAATTCCCTCAGCTTTTAATGGGCACACTTTAATCAGTACAGTGACGTATACGTCACTGATCAGTAAGACTTGGGCATATACTTAATATTATGTAACACTTGGCCCCAATTATTCAACAAAAATGACAAATTGTCCTCCAAAATTGCAATGGTGTGCATCCAATCAGAGAGAGTTTCCTGTGCATAGTGATGCTTCATTGTTTAAGTAGGTCACGAATTTATTCAGCATTGATAAAATAAACGCATTGTGTGGCCAAGGCCGAACGGTCGTTGGCAGTAAAAGGTAAGTGCATAATTGTTTTATTTCCGAAATTTAAACAAAATTAACTTATCGTCTTATTTCGTCGATGATCGCCTAGTGGCCCGAATTTTAATATTTGTAAACATGTATCTGTGCATGCAGATGAGTACACCTGTACACATGGACGCGATAACAGTTATGAAGTTTTGTAAGTGGTTTAATTTATATTTTGGAGTTTTACAAATGCAGGTGATGTGTCGCAATCCTTGCTTCATTTAAAACATTTCGCTAAACCAGTCTCTTTAATCACAATCGTCTCTAGCCCACATTGCATTGAAAGATTTGAAATGCAATGCATGCCCTTGTGGACAATTTCTGTAGAAAATTGAAGCCCGATCCCGATCGAAAATAATACATGTTTATCTCTGATCTTGAAGAAAAATGATTATTTTCGACTTCTATAATATGTATTACATTCTTAGTCACATCATTATTGCACACAAGTATTATTTTTCTTTGGACTATGCTCCAAAACAAAAGAGCAAATACTGAAAATATCTATGGCACGCCAAATTCACAAAAATGAGTTAAAAATAGTTTCGCAATTGATAAACTAGGTTTATCGACTGTAAACTTTAGTTTACAAACCGTAAACTATAGTTAACGATTCGTTAAGTATAGTTTTCATCTGTAAAACTATATTTAACGGTTGTTAACTATAGTTTACGAATGCTAATCTAAGTTTATCTGCCTGTAATAAGCTTTAACAATAGATTTTGTTGATAAACATAGATTCACGATTGTAAACTATAGTCTACAATCGTAAACTATAGTTAAGAGTTGTTAATCATAGTTTCACAAATCGTGAAACTATATTTATCAGATCGTTAACTATAGTTAACGGTTTGTAAACTATAGTTTACAAATCGTGAAACTGTATTTATCAGATA
>PRKT01000104.1:820960-847069 GCA_003671525.1 Saccostrea glomerata | reverse complement strand
CCAATTATTTGCAGTTTCCGTTCATTTTCTTTGCAACCGTTGTACATACTGAAATGAAATTTGGTATACAGATTTATCAGATGAATATTTAGGTCAAGTTCTGTTTTGGCTATGATCGTGCCATTTTTGACAGAGTTATACCCCTTGGACTTGGAAAAATTCCAATTTGGGGGGAGGGGGGGAATAAGTGTTTTACAAACATCTCTTGTTAGCAGAATAATTCATATTCTACTTTTCACAATTACTAAAAAAAATTGTAAAAAGGAGTCAAAACAGATTTAAAAATAGATTTTACAAGCTTTAATGAAGAAATATATAGAACTACGTTCATGATGAACTGATCCTATATTTCATTATTTTTATTAAAATGTTCTCGCGGAAACTTACATATTAATAATATTATTTTTCTTTATTATTCTAAGCCTTCTGATTGGCCCAAATTTAATAATATAACAAATGTGGCCCTTTCATCCTGTCAATTCATAGATTATATCGACTTTACATAAAAACGTATACGGCCTCGAACGACAGACTGTGCGATCTGCTTTTCTGCGAGGTCATCGACCTCATGAAAGTGCTACATTTATATTACATGTATTTAAAAAAAATGCGAGTTGAATCGTATAGTGTATTTCTGTAGTACTTCATATAGCACGTATAAGTATAGGCATGCACATATATACGAAGGATTTGCTACTTCAATTAATTGGAAGAACAGGAAATGGTATGAAAAGTTGTATGGTGATAATCAATCAAAGTACTCAGAAGTACAGAGAGCCGGGCTCATTTACAGAGTAGAATGGATTTCTTACATGAATCATGTTTATATTCTGATGAAAAAATTATTTTTAAACTATCAATATAAATGATAAGACACTGACAGTGAGTTTTTCAAACCTAATACCACGGTCCTATTTTGTCAGAATCAGAATTAATCTGGTACCGCAGCTGAATGTAAACAAACAGGCCAGTCTGGTTCCCTCTCCTGCTTTACCTCGTATGTGTAGAGAACTACGGTAACACTGATTATCAAAAATCCTTACGCTAGTGAACTTTGTACATTGACTTATGAAGTTTTCAAAGTCATTAATACTAATGTTTATTTTATATAGATAAAACTTCGTTTCATTTTTGTTGCTTTATTTAGCGTTTGTATTATCTCAAAAGCGGTTGAGAGTAAGAACTATATTTTTGCACGTAACTTTAAAATGGCGACTATTGGGTCAACATCCTGCCTTGAACAGGATCACATAAGCCGGCAATTGCTCTTTGAGCAATAAGCCCGGCTAAAAACTAAAAGACAACACATTAAGAACGTTCAAGTATTATTCTTGCTCCCACCCCGACCCTGCCACCACTTTCAAAAACATGCTAAATATATGTACATGTTGTACATTAAAGTTTTAGAATTCAGAGAATTTAAAATTAACTAGAACAAGCCTATCAAAGGAAATTGCCGACATAATACCTGTAATATTTTTTTGCAACAACCATCCTGGTTGGTCAGGAGTTCAATTCCGAAGTAGAGTCCGGATCAGGGATGGGGTAATCGTAATCAGAAATCGTAATCAGCTGTAATCGATTACAGTTTACCAAGTAATCATAAGTAATCAGTAATCACCCATTTTTTTTATTACAAGTAATCGTAATTTAATCGATTACTCTGAAAAAAGTCCTGTAATCATGATTACTTTTGATTACTTTATGATTACAATTATTTAAACCAATTTCATAAAATCATGATTTTGATGATATTCAGTGATTTCTTTTTCAGTGTACAAATTTGTTTATAAGCAAAAGCTGTAATAAAATTATAAGTTATATTTAGTTAAGTATCTTCTTCTAATGCTTCCAGAAAAGCTTATTATCAGGTCCATTTTCCAAGCAACTCTGGACTCCGATTAGATTGTGAATTTAGCAAATTCACTTTTTATCTGCTGACTCTACAATAAACATTCAACTTTAATTGGAATTGTTTCTCTAGATCTTTGCCAATTTAGCATTACAGCATAGAAAAAGCGAGTTGCTATCCTACCAAGCTATTTTCCCCAAAGTTCACAGAAGAAAAGTCCATGTGAAAATGCCTCGTGCTGTCATATACTTGTCTGCTTGAGGAGATACCGAACAGTATTCAAGCTCAAAAAATCCATTGGAACAAAATAATTCTAAACTTTCAAGTTGATCCTTACGTCACGGACTCGAGTCCCACAATGGGACGCGGAGACTTGTCCTTTGGATTAAACCGTATAAACCGAGGTCTCATATCGCAGTAGGTGCTGGTACGAAACATATCCCTCACTGCTCAATGGCGTTACATGTAAGTGCCGAGTAAAGGACAAAAATTTGCAGCTCTCCATCGTCAAGTTGTGGCGTCGAGAGGGACGTTAAACAACATACGAGGGGTGATCAAAAAGTTCGCGAACTATCTCTACATCTTCAAAACCACGATTCAGATTAGAATAAAATTTGGTACACACATAGCCATACACAAGTTCTATAACTAGCATATGCTAAATAAAGTTTTGTTCCTTGTTTGTGACGTCACAATATGAAAATGACGTCACTATGTAGGTAACTTGTGTCAAAAAATGGTTGTCTCAGTCTTACGCGTTCAACAAACGACTGTACAATTTATGATATATCTTAAAAAACCCTTTGCCGTAGCATATAAAAATTAGTACAAAATCTATTAAGACCAATTACTTCCTATTTATTCAATCAATGATTGGAATGATCGTTTTAGTGAAGGAAGGCAAATGGTTAAAAATGATACCTGCCATGTTTCCCCGTGAAAGCAAGTTTGAAAAGATATGTGTTTTTAATTAAGCAATTTGCTATCAAAGACCTCAAAATAACAGTTTGAAAAATAGTTGAATATTTGAAAAATAATATAATTATTAAATACCCAAGATATCGTTTACTTTAGATTTTAAACATATTAGATATGATAAAAAGGAGTCACCCATTCGCTATCCACCTTGAATAAACGTCTCTCCCGAGACAGAAGATTTGTGTTTTAATGGTTGCCATGCTTATTTTTGGAAAGGATATTCTTATACACCCATTCTGTTGCCGAGATTTGACCATTTCTGACAAATGAAGTGTTCTTGTTATAAAAATATACTGACATGGACAGAAATATAAAACTCAGAAAAATCTGTCAGCTTTTGTGACAGAACGCTACAGAGGGGGTCACGTGACCGCCAATATCACGTGATTCGCGCATGCACAGAACGGTGGCTGATGTTCATTAAAGTTGGAGAGGAATAATGTAAAATATAATCAACACTTAAACCAAATATTGTTTCCTTTATGGAAGTTAATCAATTAGTTCGCGAACTATTTGATCACCCCTCGTGCAAACAAATAAATAAATAATTTCTAAACCAATCTAATAAAAAAAATACTACAAAACCAAGGAAAATGTGCGCTATTTTCTGAAGGAAAATTACCCTTGAAATGGGTCATTTGAGGTTTTTTTTCTGTTTATAGTAAAGAAATCAAATTAATGACGTCATATTTCCATAATGGCTCTCCTTTATGCCATATTACTTTCTGATCTATCACATTCATACTCATAAAATCGACTAATATTGAAGCCAGTTTCAAAACTTTTGATAACATTAAATATTTCGGGCACGATAAAGCCGAAACCTATTTGCTTTTCTGTTTAATAAAGAACATTTTTTTTCTTTTAAAAATTGTTTCCATTTTGAAATTTGATTGTAACTGAGCCAAATACCATCCAAGGTTTCGTTTTCATTTGTATCTGTGTCAGGCTATGGTAATGAGCAAAGTTTTATCAAAATCGGCGATCATGCATGCATAAAAAAATTTAATACAATAATTTTTTGTTATTACAGAAAATTGTTCTTCAGAAAATGTTAAAAGGACAATAGTCCACATCTGTTTGACACATTTAAGCTTGTGCTCCAGCAACACAAACATTTCTGTAATTGAGTTTGAGGTATCATTTATGTACAAAATATGTAACATATTCATTGAATGTTTAATGCTTACCAGAAAATGTTCATAGAAGCAAGTGTGCATAAGACTTTCAATGATTTTGCAAAAATTTCAAATTTAATAATCATTCTGCACATTATTTCAGCATTCCAGTTTCGATGACACCAATTTACAACTAAGAAAACCATGTTGTCGGAAGTGCAGTTTACCACGGCGGACTATGTCGTATGCGCAGTGGCTTTATGCGTCTCGCTCGCCATTGGTATATACTATGCCATTTCTGGAGGTCGACAGGGCACCACCGCAGAATATCACCTTGGAAACCGAAATCTCAACTTCCTACCAGTGATGCTGTCTTTGATGGTGACGTCACAATCGTCCATTTTGATTTTGGGCGTTCCAGCAGAGACCTATCTCTTTGGTTTCCTGGCAACGTTTGCAGGTTTTGGGTTTTGGGGCGCCTATTGGATTTCAGCACGAATAATTATTCCCGTAATTTATCCACTCCGGATCACCAGTGTAAACGAAGTAAGGATAGTAATTAATGCAATTAATGTTTTCTTTCAAAATTATACATATGTGTATATAAAATAAATATTTTCAATTATTACATTGTAGTATTTTGAACTACGTTACCAAAGCAACCGAGTTCGGATCCTGACGACGTTTCTCTCCTTCTTATTTTGGGTAAATATTTATTTCAAAGAGACCTTAACGCTAACTTAAAATCTCCCTTTAAATGCACAATCGTATACAATATTTGGCGTCTGATTTCCTGTCTAATAGAAAGAAAGCAAACAAGAGATATGGATAAATCAAGTTATATGACTGAAATAAACCACTTTTTATCCTCACCATTGATAGAAGAGAGAGGGAGTACGTTTAAGGATATCTGATCGTCAACCAAGGATCACAATTTTCTCATCTGTAGTAGAGAGAGGGAGATAGTTTTAATCAGACTGCTTATTGGTTTAGTTAAACTTTATTTTGCTTCTTGAAATGATATCCTTAAATGAGGTGTAATCATTGTATTTTCTTATATGACACTTGTTTAGCATTATCCAATATTTAGAAATCATTACTTAAATATAAGAAAAGATTATGTTAGGTTAATTGTCTTTCGCAGCATATTTATTTAGCAGAGAAAGTAAGTTAAACTATTTTTGATATATGAAAGTCTATACATTTCGTAAGTTCTATGTTCGATACAATAACATTGTCAGCAAATACAATTTATCATTGGGTCAAATGCTGACTGTCGTTTTTCATACTTACTTTTAGTCCAATATTATACTCTGAATTGACGACGGATATTTCCGTTATTTCCCGATCATGACAAAGAACACACGGCAAGTGTGTCCGATCAGCAGGGGATTCCCTTTCTCCATGACACCTGATCACACCTGTGATGTTTTGGAGGTCCGTGTTTGCGCTGTTCCGATTTTGTATTGTTTAATGGACTTTTGATCTCGAATGCGGTTCGTCATCTTCACATGTTTCATCTGAACGAGAGCAATTGTTTACTTCTCATAACTACTCAGATGTTGTCAATGAAGAACTCAGGCATCTATTAAAAATCAACCTCACAGTACTTGTATGTAAAACCAGAATTTTTTTTTGCAAAATTTTTTTTATAGATGACCAATCAACAAAAAAAAAGATTTTAATTAAAAGGACCAGTTGTCTATGGTATTACTCCAGATGTACTTTGCCTCAATATATCTGAGGATTAGTGTTTATCAAATGTAATTTAGAAAATTTATATTCAGATAAAGTATTATGATTAAAAAAATCAACTACGTAGGTTCTTTTTACACTCGATCCAATAATTCCTCCAAATAAACTAAAATCCATGCTTTTTGATACCGTGTACTTACATTGCCATTGGTCATTTGCAAAATTATTTTGTTAAAAACATTCTGATTGAAGATGATTGACAATGTCTATTTTGCTTTTGGAGACCAGGTCTTACAACAGTCTGTTGGAGTTCCCTTAGCCAGTTACGCCCAGTAAATTATATAACAGACCTATTTCTGTGTTCATACGAAGCAAAATTTGTCCAAAATCGTATGCGTGAATAGAAGAAAACACTTGCTGTGGCCTTCAACTTGCGATCGACATTTTGAGATACCGACGACGTATTGTCAATTAAAAATGGTAATTTCCATTCTTATGTCGATCCGATATATCCTGGTGAGCTTGAGATAAAAAAAACCCACAGAGTCTGACACATCTGTTTCATATTTGAATATTTTACTTGGAATAAGACGTTAATGGTGAACTAAGAACCAAGCTCTATGATAAACATGATGACTCTAACTTTACAATCGTCAACTTCTTACTTTTACAACAATATACCTTCATCACCTGCATACGGAGTTTATATATCTCAATTAATTTGATTCGTGGGAGCGTGCTCTACGTGTGGAAAGTTCCAGAACGAGGTAAATTATTGACGAACAAGTTGATGAAACAAGAATAACAGCAATCTCGTTTAAAGTTATCATTTCTTAAGTTCTGTGGTCGATACAGTGACTCTGTCAACAAATACAATTTATCATTGGGTCGGGTGCTGACTGACGTTTTTCATGCTAATTGCTGGTCCATTGTACACTGAATTGAAGACGTGTTTTCCCGTTATATTCCGATCATGACAAGGAGCACACAGCGGGTGTGACCGATTGACAGGACATGCTCTCTCCTCCTGATTCCACCTTTGGTGTTTTGAAGGTCTGTGTTTAGAGCAAACACAGACCTCCTTTTTTGTATTGTTTTATGGATTTTTGAATGCTGTTCGTTATCTCCATATGTTTCTTGAAACAATGATACAAACAGTATCGTTCAAGGTCATGAGTTTGCAAGTTATAGAGCCATGGTCGATATGATTTTGTCAGCAAATATAACCTGTCATTAAGTCAAATGCCCATTGACGTTTTCTCTTTATTTGAAACTAATTGTTAAGCCAATTTGAATTGTCTCTGGATTGTCCGTTTTTTTTAACTGATTACAACATGAAGATGTGACCGGTCTACAGCAGATGCTTATTTCTTCATGTCACCTGATCCCACTTCTGATGTTTTTAGAGGTCTGTGTTTGCTCTGCTCCGGAGTTGTTTTGTTTACATGGACTTTTGATCATGATTACTGTTTGTTATCTTCATACTTCGTTTATCAGATTTAAAACAGAAATAATACAAGAGAAATCCCTTTCTAATCCATTGTAAATTGGTTATTTACTTGAAGGGTCCGTTTATTAAAATAATGCAAAGGGAAATTCCCTGAAACTGCTATTGATTTACAACCCTTCACTGAGCAGTATTTAGAGCTCCTAAGACTTGTTGATGTAATTAATATTTAGTTTATGTTTTCTAGTTTCAAAGTTCAAAATACTAGTACTTCAATTCCTTTTCAGTTCATATATATAGGCATTGTTACATACGGGGTGTCCACAGCGATTGAAACAGGTACAAGTATAAACAATATTGGATCCTCTATAGAATAATTGAATCAAGAAATTATTTTTTTCTCTATTTGATTATTTGTCCAAAAAGGTTAAACCATGTGCCATTTAGGATTTTTAAAAAATTTTTGATATGCAATAAATATGAAAAGACGTTAATATGAATAACATAATAACTGAACATTTAAAGACAATTTCAAATAATATTAAATTGTGGTTTTGAAGTTTTAGGAGCCCCAGTCTGGCTGTCTATAATAATCGTGTCGACTGGAAGTATGATCTATACAGCTATCGTAAGTATTCCCAGATCCATAAAGATGATCTTATGTATATACGTGAAGCAAAGAAATACATATTGTAGCATGCTTGTACATGGGATAATGCCAATTTCATACGCACATCTTGTAGCATACATGTATATATAGAGATTTTTTTATCGTACAATTTATATGCCAATTTCGATATCTAGCTTCTAGGCTCAAAATGAAATGAGTTTATTTTTATACAGTTGAAATACGTCATTTCTTACTTGAATATCTAGAAAAGCAAAGAATGGTCGGAGTTAGAAGAGTACCATCTTTCTTTTATGCATTTTAACTCTTTACAACTTACTGAATTGTAACGCAATATACACTTAATGTTCACGTCATAGAAATACGTTTTTACCATTTCCCCGCAGGTAATTTATAGCATAGTACAATTTTCTCTAAAGTTTAGCGTAAATAATATCATGACGTATTATTTGAATAAAAAAAATAAGCTTTCTTATTTTATGAAATTCCAACAAGTATGAAATAGAAGGAATTTGGCAATAAATTGAAGATTAAATGAGCTTTTTCAAGAGCGTGAAAATGCGTGATTGCGGGGAAACGTTATATGCGTGATTTTGCGTTAGAAATAGGAAATGGTATATGCGTTTAAATGCGTGATTGTGGGGAAGGGGGTTAACCTAAATACTAGTACTTAGATTTTGTATCATTTAGTTTGAATTATTTTATTTAAATTAAGACACTTAAAAGAAAAAAGGCATCTGAATCAGCTTTTAATCAATAGCCTAGACATGAAAATACGACTGATATTCAGGAAGACAGATTATTACAACCAAAAAGGGTCCAATGCAAAATATGCAATGTGATCCAAGCCCAGAATAAACAAGTGTTGCAAATACTTAAAAGTTATTATGTAATTTACACTGTAATATGGTGACTATGACAGTGCTTAAAACATGTAGTTGACATTTGCAGATTTGGTTTAATATCACACTCAACAATATGTTCTAGCTATGTGCTAGTAAAATCAGTGACTGGTGCATGCCGATGACATACAAAATTCTGCAATTTATGTACCATGTATGCATAACGCCCTTAATGTTAATATTTCAGAAATTCATTATTCAAATACTATATGAAAGGCGTCACATCTAAAAAAAAAAAAAAAAAAAAACCTTAAAATATATGATAAGATTTTAAATGAAATTGTTTGTCCCTTTTTCATTTTATGTAGGTCCTTACAAACTATATAACAGTTTTTTTCTCTTTTCTTTCTCCCCTTCTATTCAGTAGAACAAAGTTCATACTCTCCGTTTTTTCTATTGTTGTTAAATTTAGGTGTTTTGAGGTGTTACAAGGCAAAATTTAACAGAATTATACTCTTTTTTTCCTTTATACATACACATTTACTTGAAAATATGTCCATGATATATAGTCCACATGAAACTTTTGAATTATTGAAAAGCAAGTTGATGAAAAAGGAATATAAGCAGCCTTGTCTAAAGTCATCATTTCGTAAGTTCTATGGTTCGATACAATGACCTTGTCAGCAAATGCAATTTATCATTGAGTCAAATGCTGACTGACGTTTTTCATACTTATTGTTAGTCCATTATTTATACACTAAATTGACGACGGATTTTTCCGTCATTTCCTCATCATGACAAGGAACATACGGCGGATGTGACTGGTCAGCAGGGGATGCTCACTCCTCCATGGCACTTGATCCCACCTCTGATGTTTCGGAGGTCCGTGTTTGCTCTGCTCCTATTTTGTATTGTTGTAAGGACTTCGATATTGAATACTGTTCGTTATCTCCATATCCTTCCTTCATTCTAGAAATATTTATTTTTGTGTGTTCAAGAAAAACTCTTTATATAGTGTTTGAATTATAAGTAATATTAAGGAATTAATCGTTATGTATTTTCATGTACAGGGAGGCATCAAGGCTGTTATATGGACAGATGTTATTCAGTATACGATAATGCTGATATCCGTCCTAGCTATACTCATTAAGGTGAGATTACAAATATTCCATACGTCAAAAAAATTCGGCAAATATATGGCATCAGCTTCAACATCATTTTGTAATATAAGTGGTGTCAGGTTTTAACGATAGATGACAAAATATATGGGAATAAATTAGTAATATTAAAAAATATATGAAGATGAATGGTTAAAAAATACCTAAGTTTTCTTATATATGTTTAGCTTATATATTTCCCTATAGGGTTCAATGAAGGTGGGCGGCGGCTCTGAAGTCCTTCGTATTAATTCAGAAGGAGACAGGCTCAATATTTGGAAGTATGTTTTACAAATATTTCAAGCAGATTTTTTTCTCTCCTTTGCAACAGTCATATTTTATCTGATTTGTTATGAGAGAATATATTCATTACCGTTAGTTTTGAATTAATAGCTTTTAATAAGAGTGAATGAAACAAGCATCGATCAAAGAATTACTCTTTTTTTTTTAAATTTTCAGCAATAGATCTATAGATAAACAGTTTTGGACAGTTTAAATTGGACAAAGTTAATTGTACTTGAAATTGTTCGCTTTGAAAAAAAACCCTCATAAGTTACAACAATGCCATACTACATAACCCCCACCCCCCACCCCCGATATTTTTTTTATAATTGAATATAATTCAGATTTGTGTTTGTCTATGAATATATATTTTTACTTGTTTAATCATAAGTTTGTAAATAATGTAGCTATAATATTTATGAATTGACCTCTACGGTTCCCTCAGTTTCAGCCCTGACCCCACCCTCCGCTACACCTTGTGGAGTGTTGTCATTGGAAACATCGCCAAGCTCTTCGCATTTCCTTTGTCTCAGTCCTCAGTGCAAAGAATCGGGTGTATGCCGTCAATAAAGGAAGCCTACAAGTATACTATAATGCCTTAAGTTATAAAAAAATATTAACTGAGATATCAAAAATTAGTCTGCCTTATATTGGAATTCAGGTGTCCATTACGAAAATCGACTTTTAATAGTTTCTAACTGTCGTTTTATGAGAACAATACTCCATAGTTTATGCACATGATATTTTGTTGTCATTTTTCTTAAGGATATTTAAGTTCAGCTTTCATTCCTTGAATTAAACACCTGTCTGACAACATTGAGCTTTTTTTTGCCAAATAACACAAGACATGTTATTTGGCAAAGTTTGTTCCAAAAATATGTCATTTATTATGAAATGACAACATATAATATAATACATAAAACTGAATAAAAAAGACTGGAAGACAATGTAACCTTAAAACACAATTCCTGAGAAAATTTATAAACAATTATGCAATAACAATTGGTCTCCCAGTATGTGACTATTACATAACATATATAATTTGGCAAAATAGGTGGCCTCCAAAATATGGCCCAGTAGGATATGACTAACAATATAATATACATAAAAAAAGAATCAATTACAATGAAAACATAGACATATGAGTTTGAGGTGGCCTAATGTACAGTTAAAGTCTGTTTGGGGATGGAGGTGGGTAATCCAAAAATTATTACAGCAAATGTTGGCCGTCTTGTCTTTACAATAGCAGTAGATATAATGATGCTAGTTCTCTTATCTCAAAAGGATAAAATTACCGCGGGGTCCCCACGGGTTTACAGGTAATGACGCACAAAGTGGGGAATAACAAATTAACATATAATACATGAAACTTAACTTAAAATAATTTTACTAGCATAAAATATCATTTAAGTTCAGCATTTATTCCTTGAATTAAACACCTGTCTGACAACATTTTTGCCAAATAACACAAGACATGTTTGTTCCAAAAATATGTCATTTATTATGAAATGACAACATATAATATAATACATAAAACTGAATAAAAAAAAACTGGGAGGCAATGTAACCTTAAAACACAATTCCTGAGAAAATTTATAAAACAATTATGCAATAACAATTGGTCTCCCAGTATGTGACTATTACACAACATATATAATTTGGCAAAATAGGTGGCCTCCGAAATATGGCCAAAAAAAGGAAATTAATTCCTAAGTTTCTTAAGTTTCATAAATACTAGTAAATATATATTTTGAAATATTTTTTTTCAAATCGTGGAATAGTTTTCATAAAGATAAATTAAAAAGAACAAAGTATATAAAAATGCATTGTGAACCGTTGTTTTTTTTTCCAGAATGTTTTTTATTGTTGCTCCACTGATGGGTGTGACTGTCTTTTTGGCGGGAAGTATGGGCTTAGTTGCTTATGCCTATTTTGTCAAAGTTAGATGTGATCCATTAAAATCCAAATTCATAGGAAATCCCAATCAGGTACTTCATGTAGTACATATACATATGCGTATTATAATTTCGTTCTTGTTTACTAAGACATTTGAAATTTATTCAGCATGACATAAAACCATGGAAAATTTGTGAAGGAATGTCATTTTTTATTAAGAAAAGTATACCTTATATTCGTGTTAAAATACTTGTCAAAGAAATATTTTTCAATCTTTCGTTAAAAGTACCATGTAATTAAATTACCATAAAATGATTCAAAATTCATTTGAAAACAATTGGAAAAGGAATTTCAAAAGCAAAGATATCTACTTAAAATCGTTTAAGTTTTTGAAATGGTATTTCAATTTCATTTTGCAATAATTAAAAAAAGATAAATTTTTTCTGTTTTTGTACAGCTTTTGCCTACCCTTGTTTCGGAGATATTTCAGGAAAATCCGGGAATGACGGGACTGTTTATTGCTGGTCTTTTCTGTGCCTCTCTAAGGTAAATATGAATTTGTATATATGAAAGAAATAAAATATGAATTTTCTCTTTTGATAGGCATTTGACTCTGAAAAACATCCTATGATATCATGCTGGTATTAATTTTATTTTATCAGTGTCTCTGAGTTCTTGGAATGCCCTCATTTGAAGTAAATTTCTCTTTTAACTGAATTAAATTACGATAGCTATAGCTTTGTTTGGAAATAAAAAAATAATATTTTCCCCATATAATTATGTACTTCTAATGCATTATTTATTCGCAGGTTAATTTTGTATTAAATGTGTACTCCGGTATATATACTGAGACTAAAATAGTTACATGTAGATATAAACCTAAAAAGCATTTTCATGGAAAATTTCTAGATCATATGATTTTAACTTACTATAATTTTTTAGTACTGTGTCTAGTGGTTATGCAGCATTATCTTCTATGACCTTACAAGACATTATTAAAAAGAGGTGGCGAAAATTATCAGAAAGAAAGTCAACTATCGCCTCCAAACTAACAGGTGAAAAATAGCATTTTTGTACCAAGTACTTTGTCTATTGTGAAGAATGTAAATATTGCAAAAAAATGTACATAAGTATTACAATTTAGATAACTGAGCAAAGTATAGATGGTAAAAATGATGAAAAATTTGAATTTTTTTTTTAGGAAAATCTGAAGACTGTTGATAAAACGTTATTATAATATTATTTTTTGTTAATCGTACAGTCATGAATTATTCTAACAGTTTGTAAAGGGTCCATTTCCATTTCCCGAACAAATATAACTAAATGGTCCATATATGCAGAAATCTCTTTGCAAAGTGAACTATTTTTAATAAGGTAAATGTACTCTCTCAACTTTATAGACTTGCACAATTATCAGAATATCTTAAAATTTTATAATTAAATTAACATTTTTATTAAAAATTCTATTTTGATAGTGGTGGTTGTCTCGTTTCTAACAACTGGTATGGCGTTATTGCTTGCCAATGTTAAAGGGACTCTTCTAAAGGTGAGAGATGATTATCACTTCTATAGTTTATATATCTCAGTTGATTCGATACGCAATAGCATGCTCTACGTATGAACAGTTTCTAAAACGAGTTAAATTATCGACAAACAAGTTGATGAAACAAGAATATAAGCAGAATATAAGCAGTCTCTTTAAAAGTCATCCTTTCGTAAGTTCTATGGTCGATACAATGACCTTGTCAGCAAATACAATTTTTCATTGAGTCAAATGCTGACTGACATTTTTCATACTTATTGTAAGTCCATTATTTATAAACTGAATTGACGACGGATTTTCCCGTTATTTCCTGATCGTGACAAAGAGCACACAGCAGGTGTGGTCGGTCGGCAGGGGATGCTTACTACTTCATCGCAAATGATCCCACCTCTGATGTTTTGGAGATCCATGTTTGCTCTGCTCCTGTTTTGTATTGTTTAATGGACTTTTGAATACTGTTTGTTTTCTCCATGATTTTCATTTAATTTTTGTTAATTACAAATGAATAATTTATTAAAAAATAAATTTTATACTGTGTATTTTTCTATGGATATGCATAATTCTATATTGCTAATTTGAACCTTAAAGAATGAAATATGGAGATAATGAAGGGTAATCAGGCTCAAAAGGTTCATTGAAACTGAATAAATCATGAGCAGAGCAAACACAGACCTCTACAATCATTTCAAGATGGGATCATGTACTTTGGAGTAAAAAGCATCCCCTGTCGAACGGTTACACCTGCCGTGTCCTCTTTGACATGATCAAGTAAACGAATTCGAAGGAACTGTATACATTTCAAAGTAAAAATAATGGCTCTGCACCTTCCAAAACCAGTAAGCAACCACCAATTAAATGATGGATTGTATTTGCCGGCAAGGTCATTTTCTCGACCAAAGAAATTAGCGAAATGAGGACTTCAAATCGTTATTTCATTGATGAAGTAAAGCATTAATTATGTAACTAACACATGTTTTGCATAATTACCTATTATCTATTTTCAGCTAGCTCAAATGGTGTTGACCATTCCCACAGCACCATTTACAGGAATAATTCTATACAGTATTTTTTGCACATCTGCAACGACAGAGGTAAAGTAGTAACACCTCGAATAGTTAGTTATTTACTTAAATGTAGTATGAAGACTATTGTTAAATTTCGAAAGAACAATTCATGTTCAATTGCTAAGTTATTATGAATAAAATTAAGTTTTTGTCAAAAGTGAAATTCAAAGATAATTGAGATGAGGGAAAAACTGTAATTAATTTTCATTGCACTGGAGATTTCCTTCTACTTTCTGTCATCTTTTCTCTGCCATGTGCAGAAAATTAAGGAATTATTTTCTGACAAAGCTTTATAAATACTTCTTTTATTGGAGCAGGGAAGAGAGTTGAAAGCTAGATTCACTATATTTTAATACGAAAAGTCATTTCATTTAACCACCAATCCCATTAAGGTACTTAGTCATCAACGAAAATCAAATATATGAAGGATTAATTATTAATATATTTCTATTTCTATTCCAGGGAGCTATTGTCGGTGGTGTGACATCACTCTTATTTTACCTGTGGATGGCTATCGGTAACGTCGTGGTTAGTCCCCCGTCTGTTGAGAAAAAGCTTCCCCCAGCTCCTGTAGACCAGTGTATAAGCAACTCCTCTATGTTAGGCAGCCTAGCAGCTTCTAACATGAGTAGCTTGAATGCCAGTCTTACAGGCAGCACAGTGCCTTATACTTTGTGAGTAATAAAACATCGGATAATATTGTACCTATACTTGTTAAAAATAAATAATTTAAAACTTGCATGGATGATACATCTAAAGATGAACACTATCAGGCTTGCTTCGGATGCTGAATCTGACCTACATTTTCCGGTTGAGTAAACAGGTTAATGTTTTTGGTGCAGGTCTCATTTCTAGTAACTATAAGCCCTATGTTGACCAAACTTGCATGGGTGAAACATCTAAAGATGCATACTACCAAGCTTGCTTTGGATGCTGAATCTGACTTACATTTTATGGTTAAGTGAACAGGTTAAAGTTTTTTGTGTAGGTCTCATTTCCAAGTAACTGAGCACTATAATAACCAAACTTGCATGGATGATACATCTAGGGATGCATACTTCCAGACTTGCTTCGGATGCTGAATCTGACTTACATTTTTTGGTTGAGTGAACAGGTTAAAGTTTAAGGTGCAGGTTTCATTTCCTAGATACTCTGAGCCCTATAATAACCAAACATGCATGGATGAGACATCTAAGGACGCATACTACCAGACTTACTTCAGAGGATGGATCTGACCTACATTTTCCAGATGAGTGAACAGATTAAAGTTTTAGGTGCAGGTTTCGTTTCCAAGTAACTATGCATGAGCCCTATGTTGACCAAACTTGCATGGATGATACATCTAAGGATGCACACTACCAGGCTTGTTTCTGATGCTGAATCTGACCTACATTTTCCGGTTGAGTGAACAGGTTAAAGTTTTAGGTGCAGGTTTCATTTCGAAGTAACTATTAGCCCAATGTTGACCAAACTTGCATGGATGATACATCTTAGGATGCATACTACCAGGTATGCTTCGGATGCTGAATCTGACTTACATTTTGTGGATAAGTGAAAAGGTTAGTTTTTGATGCAGATTCCATTTCCAAGTAACTATGAGCCCTATAATAAGCAAATCTTCGATACATCTTAGGATGCACACTAATGGACTTGCTTCGGATGCTGAATTTGACATACATTTTTCAGATTATGGGCCAGGTAAAAGTTATGGGTGTAGGTCTATTACCGAAAAAGCTATAAGATTTATATATATTGTATAAACCAAACTTGCACAAATGATGCATGAAGGAATGAAAACTCTCAAATTTGGTTCAGATGCTGGATTTTAATTACATTTTCATGAAAAAGAACTAGTTTGAAATTTTTTATATATGTTTATTCAAAAGTATCAGATCAGAATTCGTTGAGGTGAGCTCTGTAATCTCTGATTACCTATGTTGAGTAAATGATTTTATAAACCATTAAATTGCTTATTTGAAAATTTAAGAATAATAATAAAAAAACATTTAACTTAATGTATTTTCCTTGAAATTCCAGAGAAGGTTTCAATAAAATTTATACTTTATCCTTCCAATGGTTTGACGTCATCGCCATTTTCCTTGTCATTGTAATTGGACTGATTGTCAGCAGAATTATAGGTAAGCTGATATTACTAGGGTAACAAAGCAGGTCAATATATATTATATTATTTTTTTGGTGAGAATTGAAATTAAGGTCATGCGTAACGTAGTTTGAACTTTATTGGGTTCTTCCATGGAGTTGAAGAGTTCCACTACATAAAGGACCTGTGTGCAATACTTTCAATGTCTGTATATGGATTTGTACACCTTTTCTAAAACAAATTTTGATGAAAAAAAAATCTGGAATTTATGTTTCGTAATTTTTGTACATTTTTCTTTAAAAAAAATGCAAAAATTTTCATATTTTGATATCTTTTCAAAACCCCTGGTAACACAAGCTGATTTTTTGTCTAAAAACATTTAATGGTATTATAAGATTAAATTAAGAATATCTTTGAAAAATTATCAGTAGGTAAGGTACCTTGCGTATGTCTTTAAACGACCAAAAACCTAAAATATTTCATTCACATCAGTTTTGACTTTGAAACTCAACTGCACCCTTTCCTTTAACGTCACACACATTTCATGGTCAATTTTAACAAATTAATAAAGCATACATATATGGGGGGAATGAAATTCAAATATTCAGAAATTCATTACGAGAAAATAAATTAACTAAAAATAGTTTTAAGCTTTCAACAAGCAATGTTAAAACAATTTCAGGATCGATTCTCGCCACTTTGATAACTGTATGGCTACATATGAATAAATTCGAAAAACAAGACTTTATTGAGTAAGGTTTTGCAACATGCCAGTGAAACTTTAGAGGACATAAAAGGTCTGGTCAAACTCCCCAAAGCTTAATGTAGCCGCAATTAACTAGTGATTAAGAGATCAAGTTATGGTAATAGAGGATATCAGGTAAAATTTAATTCCAACTTAGTAGAAGTGTAAGTAAAGGGACATTTTTCTTAAATGCTTTTCCAGTGATTCAATTCATATAAACAGAATTGCATCTTGACCTTGATTTGTTGGATTTTTTCTAGGAAAGCAAGTTCAGATAATTTATATTCTTAGTTTTAATTCCATACAGGCAATCTAGGTATCAAACTCAAATCTTAATGACAATAATATTATATCAGAATTGTACAAAAGAGAGAAAAAATACCTTCCTGGTAACTGAAATAACATATTTTCGTTGGGATTTCATTTCAGTTGTATTCAAAGCATGAAGAAACGGATAATTTATACCCACCAGGAAATACAAATTTCATTTACACAACTACTTAATAATTCTTTATCAATAATAAAAATCTCCACAAACTAATATATCTTACTTCAACGCTGAAAATTCAACTTTATAGAAATGTTGTATTATGCTGTAGTTTTATTTCTTTTGATGAGATGATTTTGATGATGGATTCAAGATATTGCCAATGTAAAATATGTCAAGCAAAGGATTGTTTATGTTTTTAAAATTAAATGTACATACATTGCAGACAAATTTTTTCAACGTTTTGTTCTGTTGCATATTTCATTTTATAAACTCATCCAATTTTTATTTTAGGAGCTCCTAAAGAGGAAGAAGTAGATGCAAGATATGTTTTGAGTTTTATTGAACAATTTTTTCCATATTTGCCAGAAAAAGTAAAACATTTCCTATCCTGTGGATCAATAATACCAAAGGTATTTAACGCTGATTCTTGAACTGTTGAAATCTAACTAAAGGCAAATAACCGTTTCTTTCTAAAATAACGAATTGTTGAATTTGTTAAAGCGAATTTAATTTATTATAACAATTTCTTTGAATTTGTTATAACGATTTTAATATGTTATAAGAAATTTGTTAAATTCATTATAACGAATTCTTTAATTTGTTATAACGGAATAAAGTCGTTAAAACAAATTCAAAAATTTGTTATAAGAAATTAAATTCGTTAAATTCGCTTAAACACATTCCAAAGTTTGTTTAAACGGATTAAATTCGATTAATCAAATTCAATAATCAGGGCCTATAGAAAAATATATATGAATTCGATATAACGATTTGTCTAATTCGTTTTAACGAATTAAATTCGTTGTAACAAATTATTGAATTTGTTCAAAGGAATTCAATTCGTTTTAACAAGATATAGAATCTGTTAAAACGAGTTTAATTCGTATAAACAGATTTTTGAATTCGTTATAACGAAATCAACAAATTTATTATTACAGATTAAATTCATTATAACGAATTCAAAGAAATTGTTATAACGAATTAAATTCCTTATAACAAATTCTACAATTTGTTATATCGGATTCAAAAATATTTTTCGATAGGTCCTAAATGGGCTTTTGTAAAAATTCCTTCGTTTCCTTATCATTTAATTGAGTCCATACAAATACATGTGTTGCACAATTTGACATTTTCAAAAATCACAAAATTAAATTCAAATTAAGATAATTATAGAGGACATAAAAATAATTGAAATTTTTGTAAATGATCGATCAATATTTGCACAAGTTTAAGTTTGTTGACAAATTCATCTTTCTTTTTAATGACTTACGCTTTATACAAAACTGTGCATTTATATGAAACGTTCACAGAAAAGAAACGCAGATATAAGCATATAAATAGATGGAGTATTTTTGAAATGGCTATCAAATAAGAAACACAATTTTTTCATTTAATCTAGTGTTTTTTTTTTCTATTTTATTATTTTATTTTAGAGGCGAAAACAAATTCAAGCCGACGAACGCCAAGATAATCAGCAAATTTTGATAGACGAAAAATCCAGAGTAAAGGGGCCTATCGACAGTTGACGGCGCTATAAGAAAGTGGAAGGGACCGCGGAAATGGGGCATTAAACAACAAACTCATACCTGAGTGTTCATGAATTCCTAAGTTTTATGTCACGTCAAATATCAAAATATATTTTTATGTGAGAAAAGTAAACAATGATACACGGTTACATGTAAATACAAATATATGTTTATAGGTTGTCAATTGGTACTCAGTCAAAAAAATTCAAATATCAAATTTTGCCATGTGTTGAGATTTATTTTCTTGATTTCTGAACAGTTGATATTGTAAAAAAAAAGTATGCATGAAGATAGAAATAGAGAAATTTTAAAAATTTCTGTGCAAGTTTTTAAAAATATGATATTATTTGAATATGAAAAATCACATTATAAAATTACATAACAAACATACACTTAGAAAACATGCGAAAAATCATCTATAATGAAAACCCATACATACAGCTGTAACTAGATAGTCAATATTATATACTTTATGTTATAAATTGCCTTATCAATAAAAGTATTCAATGCTTTCAGTGTTTTATGTTTTTTAAGATATAATTTCATATCTTTATATTTTTTCATAGTGGAAGTTCCTCTGATTCTTGATCGGGTGGCTTAGGTTCTATTCTCGTCCATCCCGCCGCGTTTAACAAAACACCCGGCAAGAAAATGGAAGCCACAGTCTTTCGAAGGAGAAATAAATATCCGAGGTGGCATGTCAAGGAAGGTAATTGCTGCACATAAGGAACCCGCGTATTGCTCAATAAATGTATGCCATATAAATGTCTAAATTTGAAAACAATAACTGATATTAAAGTGCATGACCGAAAGGTCATGAGTTCAAACCCCGGCCGCGACTGAGATAATTCGATTACAAATAGTAGTAACTGTTCGTTCGCCAAGCGTTCAGCAATTTGAAGTGGAAAGTTGCTAGTCTTTTGGAAGAGACCTTAAAACAGAGGTTCCTTGTCACGACAGGCATTGACACGATAAAAATCCCTTAATGCTGAATGACGTTGAGTAAATATTAAAATATTAATTTGAAGCCCTTCACCGATATACTAGTATATTGATGTCTAAATATCTCTTGGTTGATTTGATACGATAAAGTATACTTTACACTTCAGATGTTTCTAAAACGAGGCAAGCTATTTACAAACATGTTGATGAAACAAGAAAATCAAAAGTCTGTTTTATGTAATGTCATTTTGTAAGTTGTATTGTCGATACCAGACCATCTCAGCAAATACATTCTATCATTAAGTCAATTTAATTTTAAAGCCATTATTTACACACTGTTTCTTTAAAGTTCTTGTTTCCTTTTTCCCGATCATGACAAAGAGCAAATAGCGGGTGTGATTTGTTGGTAAGGGATGCTCACTCCTTCATTGCACCTGATCCAACATTTTTTTTTTTTTGGAGTTCCATGTTCGCTCTACTTCTGATTTACATAGTTAAAATGAACCTTTAAGCTTGAATACAGCTCGTTATTTTCATATTTCAATACAAAGTCAATATTGTCGAACTTATCAATATATATTAATGATTGACAAAAAAAAAAACATGATTTAAGATCAATTTAATTTGAAGTACGAAAAGTACAATAATGTTTCTAAAGAATTGAGAAGTCGTTAGGAAAATTTTTTTTTAAAAAAAAGGAAATTTTATCGCAATCCGAACTTTTCTTGGATTTCACCCGTTGTGCCAAAGAAAGGGGATTTTGGTGATTCAATTATATAAGTCTTTGATCAATACATGGGGTTGCGTCAGCACGGGTTAGAGTGCTCACCATTATGTGACCTGATCTGTATGAAAACTCACAAGTATTTATAGCATTCTTTTTTGGTCGTATTTAATCGTCCTAATATGACCAAACCGCTATATTAATCGCTTTTCTAAGGGTTGTAGATTTCTAAAATTAGAGTTTAGCCTTTCTAATTTACTTATAATTCTGGAGGAAACTAAAGTACGTTGGAAAACATTTTGATGTAAGACAAGAATCTTTCAACATCTTTGTTTTAGAGAGTTTTTATTTATGCTTCTTATTTCTAAAATTATTTCTAAAATTGTCTCAAAATTTAATTTAGAGGCGAGAAAACGTCAAGTTACCTACAAACTTTTGTTTGTCCGCAAACATTGAACCCGACGAATTAATATGACTCTAATATCGAATCAACGAATAAATGAAAATGGACATATGGTATTGATATTGTGTCGATAAATCTGGGTTATAAGTTACCCTTTTTATAAGATTTTTAAAATTCCACTGAAAAGACGCACAAATCTTACCGCCCACGTAGCACAGTAGTAAGAACGCTTGCAATAGAGTCCCAGAGTAAGAAGTCGATCCCGGTTTGAATCCCACTGCAGAACGTGGAGACGGTCCTTCTAATGAGACTTTATAAACTGAGGTCCCGTGTCGCAGAAGGTACTGCCATAAAAACAATTCCTCACTCAGTTATGACCCTGAGTGCCGAGCATAAGTATAAAATTGCAGCCCCCAACAGCAAGTGATGATTATTCTAGGAAGAGGAAAAGTTGGCGGGAAAGAAAACAGCGGCGCTTTTGGGCCGTAAAAACATAAAATTTAATAAGAATGCAATTTTGAATTAAAGCAATATAAGCTGCATTTTATTTTGCTGTTAAAATGTGTTATAATGATAAATTTGTATGTAACTTAAAAACCTTTATGATCAATTTGACTAAAATAAAGTTTTCAATTATTTCAGAAGAAAGACCTCTGTACAATCAAAAATATAGTATCATTCAATAAATCAATATTGTACAGGGTGACAATAAAGTAATTTTGCTTTAATCATAGTTTATAAAATTCTTCAATCGCAAATATGGACAACAGAAAAATATAAAGGATCTTTTCTCTGTTCTTGAGATAATTTTACAATAAAAAATTCTGAGATCAAGGTTGCAGCTCATATTGCTTTAAAGAAAATTTAAAATTAAGTCTTTTCAAGTATTGCTGATTTTAAGGAAAAAAATACAGAGAATATAAACTATAAAAAGTACATCTGAAACTGTTTGAGGTTGACCAAACTGTTAATCTGTCTGGTAAGTAGGCATCGCAGAAAGCTTTAGTCCATCTAATTTTCTTTCCTGGTAATTATAATTGTAATATCTTATTCAGAAATGATATATTTGCCATCAATCATAACAAAACTAAGAAAAGATAGAATATCTGTAGCGTGCTGGGTACTATATGTATAGAACGGTATCACAAAGACCTTTTCTTTGCCAAAATTGTTAATAATTTTCGTGCAGGGAATAATAATCTACCGAAAGATGTGATAGATTGCAACACAAAATCTGACAAGTGAATTCTATATTAAGTCCGATATTCAGACAAGCGTGATTTATCTAACTTGTCTTTTCTCGTATAATTACAAAATTCTAGCCTTCCTCATTAGATAATTATATAAATTAGTACAATAAAATAACAATGTCAACACGTCTCCGGAACAAAGAACCGTATGACGCACTTTCTAATCCAGAAAGGACTTACACGTGCAAGAAAATTGAAGCGTAATCAGTCACGTGATTTTCTGCAATTTGAAACTTGTTGCAGATGGCATATTGTGATCAATATTAAATGAGTCAACAATATCAAACACTGTGACTCATTTTATACAATGAATATTTTGAGTAAATATTGGATATTTTTAGATAGTCGATCAGTGATAAACCAATCAACGTCCTCCAATGATTGCATGGTTTTGAAGAATTTCAATTCTAAGAAATTTACGAATAAATATCCAGCTAAATACGTATTTGTCCATGCGACATTAAATTCTTGTTTATAGTACAAATAACATTTAACGCTTTATGAAATGAAATAAATTAGGGAATAACTATCTTCTAATTTGGTACATGCGACCGTTAATGCTGATTTAACGGTCGCAAACTGAGTTTTACCGGCGACGCGTAAGCGGAGCCGGTAAAACGGATGTTTGCGACCGTTAAATCAGCATTGACGGTCGCAAATACCAAATTAGAAGATAAGTTGTTCCCATTCTAATGCAATCCAAGGATTTTGTTTGTTGTTTACGTCTTATTTTGATGAATTTTGTTACATGAAATACGTCACGGAGCATTGTGTTTTTGCGTCGCTCTCTTATGACGTCACAATGAAAAAGCTTTCATGCTCGTTAATGCTCGTTTTACTGCTTCATACTTCAATGCATTAGCCAATCAAAAAGTGTTTTTAAAAACAATTGCATTAGAATTCTGCTTCATGAACTTTATATTATTTTACATCCATATCATGGTTAAATTTAATCTTCCTATACAACTTTATTCAAATATTGGTAACGTCACTTATTTGGTGAAATGGCTCGTGTAAATTTTTCATAAGTTTATTTGATAGTTTTATGTCATGATATTACCAATTTAACACGCAAAATAAATTCAGTGAAGGATATGAATAAAGAAAATCTCATTTTTGCAACCATAAGTGAATTACTAAAGCCCTATCCCCTGTGATGTAATGGTAGATTCGAATTGTAACTGCAATATTGTCTTCATAAATTCTAAAGGTCATGGTTCCTTGTAATTTGAGAATTCCATTAATAATCCAACAGGTCTCCCGATAATAGAACACTACTGTACAATAAAGGACATTACACGAGGATTTTCGATCACATAATCAAACAGCCGGACGTCTCATCATGATGTGAACTTGAATGCCTATCAAGGGACATTTAAAGCCTTTTATCGGTTTTTATTATGCTCATTTAGCCACCATCTTGACAAGAAATTACTGATCAATTTTGTGGCTTAATTCCCGTGTCAATTTATATATATACTGGACGGAAAGCATGAGAATGGATCAGAAATAAGTTAATCCGTAGTTATGATGTAAATGTTTATTTCTGCAAAACATTAACATCTATTACATCTCGGTGGACCTGTTCAGATGGTAGTCTTTATTTTTAGTTCAACTTACAAGGGATCTCACCGAAATACTGGGTATTTGTAAGGACTTTAGAAAATCAAACAGAAAATGGACGCTGAACAAAAGAAGATTATTGGTAGTGTAAGTATCGGCTTTCTGTCATTAATTATTCTTCTGTTTTCTTTCTCATAAACATTTTGCAGACATTTCTATCTGAATGCAAATAAATGAACATGACCGACTGTTGTCAGGAAATTAAATTTCATCTTTTTGAGTGATAGTAACGAGGTACCTATATTAAGGTTCATTGATACTCTGATAAGAGAAATTTTAATGACATTAATGTTCATTATTCCTTCATAGATTTGCAAAGTTGAAGCGTCTTTCTTGTCCAGTTTTGCCCCGCAAGCTAAGCTATAATTGTTTGTAGTAAATTTATAAAATACATTTCGTTTGGAAAATAATTAAGGTTCAAGCAACATTTTATATGAGTTAGCAAAGGTGTAGAAATCTTAAGAAATCTTGTACTACTCTGAAGTTTTGTGCTGAATAAGAACATCCCCTCCGTTCAAATTATTGAAAAAGACGCATGCTATTTACAAAGAAGTTGATAGGACAAGGATAATCACTTATAAACAATCTGTCTTTATGTCAATTTTAATGGTTTTCAAATAAATTGTCACACCATTTTTTTCCACATAAATTATCCAAGGTTTTCCGGTTTTCTCGATCATATAAAATCGTTGGATAAGAGATCAACAATATAAACACTCCAATACCAAAAAACAGAGAAACATTAACAAAAAATGCAATAAGTTGTTTATTTTGTGCATGAATATTGAGCGTAGATCTGGTGACATTGGGGACGAGTAAGGATCCACTTTCACCAACAGGTCAAAATTCACCGTGTTCGAAAAAATGTGTGGTTAATTTAGTATGAAAATGATGACCTTAACAATGAAAATCGCCAGTCAACGTTCGACTTAATGATAAATTGTATTTGCTGACAATGTCATTTAATCGACCATAGAATTTGCAAAATGTGAAGTTTAAACGAGACTGTTGATATATTTGTGTCATTAACTTGTTTGAACGTATAATATAGGATGCTATTGCGCATTGAATCAACTGGGAGATAAAAACTCAATACGCAGGTGATAATAGTATATTAATTGCTAAAAAAATTAGGAAAGATGGTGATGGAAAAGTTGAAGTCATCATGTTTATCATAAAGTGTTGTTGCTTAATTATCATTTGCGGTTTTTTTTTCTAGTAAAATATCCAACAAGAGGCCCATGGGCCACATCGCTCACCTGAGAAGCTTTGACCATTCTGTTCTTTACCAGATTTCCCCCTTCTTTACATAATGCATCCCCATCCTACCTCACATTTTGAAATCTACACTACCCCATGATCCTTCCATGGGCACATATGTTTCAGTTTTTTTGGCCCAGTGGTTCCTGAGAAGAAAATTTTCAAAGATTTTTCCTATATATTTCTATGTTAAACTTTGATTCCCTATAATGGCCCCGCACTTCCCCCGGGGGTCATGATTCCTACATATTAGATTTTACACTACCCAAGAATGCTTCCACATAAGCTTCACTTTTTCTGGCCCAGTGGTTCTTGAGAAGAAGATTTTCAAAGATTTTTTCCTATTTATTTCTATGTAAAACTTTGATTCCCCATTGTGGCCCCGCCCTTCCCCCGGGGGTCATGTTGTGAACAATTTAGAATCTACACTATACCAGGATGCTTCCACATAAGTTTCAGCTTTTCTGGCCCAGTGGTTCTTGAGAAGAAGATTTTCAAAGATTTTTTCTATATATTTCTATGTAAAACTTTGATTCCCCATTG
>PRKT01000104.1:808163-819892 GCA_003671525.1 Saccostrea glomerata | reverse complement strand
CAGTGGTTCTTGAGAAGAAGATTTTCAAAGATTTTTTCTATATATTTCTATGTCAAACTTTGATTGCTATTGTGGCCCCGCCCTTCCCCGGGGGGTCATGTTGTGAACAATTTAGAATCTTCACTATACCAGGATGCTTCCACATAAGTTTCAGCTTTTCTGGCCCAGTGGTTCTTGAGAAGAAGATTTTCAAAGATTTTTCCTATATATTTCTATATAAAACTTTGATTCCCCATTGTGGCCCCGCCCTTCCCCCGGGGGTCATTATTTGAACAATTTAAAATCTATATTATACCAGGATGCTTCCTCATAAGTTTCAGCTTTTCTGGCCAAGTGGTTCTTGAGAAGAAGATTTTCAAAGATTTTTTCTGTATATTTCTATGTAAAACTTTGATTCCCCATTGTGGCCCCGCCCTTCCCCGGGGGGTCATGTTGTGAACAATTTAGAATCTACACTATACCAGGATGCTTCCACATAAGTTTCAGCTTTTCTGGCCCAGTGGTTCTTGAGAAGAAGATTTTCAAAGATTTTTCCTATATATTTCTATATAAAACTTTGATTCCCCATTGTGGCCCCGCCCTTCCCCCGGGGGTCATTATTTGAACAATTTAGAATCTACACTACCCCAGGATGCTTCCACATAAATTTCAGCTTTACTGGCCCAGTGGTTCTTGAGAAGAAGATTTTTTAATGACCCATCCCTATTTTTATCTTTTCTTGAATTTCTCCCCTTGCGAGGGGATATGTCCCTTCATTTTAACAATTTAAATTCCCCTTTACCCAAGGATGCTTTGTATTAAGTTTGGTCAAAATTGGCCCAGTGGTTCTTGAGAAGAAGTCGAAAATGTGAAAAGTTTACAGACGGACAGACAGACGGACAGCTAGACGGACAGACGGACGGACAGACGGACGGACGACGGACAAAATGTGATCAGAAAAGCTCACTTGAGCCTTCGGCTCAGGTGAGCTAAAAATGAAACAGATGTTTCAGACTATGATATCTTCGGTTTGTGAATCACAAACTTGATATTTATTTGGCCTGCGCACTATGATGACAACTGTCACAGATCAAGTTATTTTTTCGTAAAAAATGGGATATTACTGGTATTTTTTAAACATCTTTCGAGATATAAATATGAATTGGTCACAAGATCAAATCAATTCCTTTCGATCACAAATTTGATTTCGTACCTATCCGTATTTATGCTTCGTATCCCGATAGATGTTTTAGAATGATATCCTATTTATTACTTATATTTGCATTTGTGACTTATCTATTTTATATTTGCCTGATTATAATCCTTAACACGTAAAATGTTTTATTTTTGCAAACTCAACAACATGTATTTGATCCATTGATTGGGTATCGAGCCTTTTATGATACCATTGAGAAATTACGTCGAGCGTTTATGACGTAAGAAACCTTTGTTTATAAGGATGTAGATACACATTGCTTTCAATAGTGTTATTTAACAAAAGGAAAAATGGAAATGTAGACATATGACTGAATCTGTTAGCAATAAACTTCAGACTTTTTTCTATCACAAAATAATAATTGTTGTGTGTTGACAATGCAACCCTTTGTGCAAAGCTGAAGTTTTGCATCCCTTTTACAAGATAGTCTTCCGTTTTATTTCTAACTTATATATGCCTTGTCAAACCGCTCTAGAACTTTGGAAGGTTGCATGGTCTCTACTGTGACGTCACATGTAAGTACTTCATATAGCTCATTTCTTAACTTGTAAACTTAAGTTTGGGCGCCATATGGAATTTATGAAGTATATCAATATGAGTTTACTTCGAACAAAAAAAATTGATCAGTGTGCAGACAATTTGAATTTTATCTTCCTCCTTGCGTTGTTTTTATTATTGAATAAGAGTTTGAAGTGAGAAGTGCTTAACTCTGCTTGCTGCGTTTAATCTTAAAGTTTCAAGGACACATTCTAATATTTCATTACGTAAACGTTAAATTATTGAAACCGTTTGCCATAAATTGTTATTTAAACTCTGGAAAGATGCCTACTTCAAACTGTCAAGTTGTAAAGAAAGGCATTAAATTAAGACTCGTATTAATTAATTTTTTCCTGAATGTGAGCTCCGATTCAGCGCCAGTGGGGACTTAAACAATTAAAGCAACTACAACTACAAAACCTCTGAAAATAGATTCAACCTTCTAGATACATCTGCGGGCCATGGAGATTTTTCATAAAGAAATAAAGAGAGGAAAATATACGGATCATTGCAATTCTTTCTTGTTGCAATTATCTAAACAAAAACACACAAGACTTTGTGATATCTTGTTATCAATTTTTTTTTATTAATTCCATATCAAGAACCTGACACTTATATTGATCAACTATTATTCAATCCAAAATACATTTTTCCTTGGCAATACATCATTTGATGAGCCGCTGGTATTCGTTATGATCCGTCAATTTTTCATCTGACCTAATTTTATTTTTTAGCGATTCAACATGTTAGTCACTAGCAGTCTGAAATGTGAGTCCTATGCAATCAAGCAGTCTCTTGTTACAATTGATTAAAACTGATGAAATGCTTTTTTTTTTCTTTTTGTTTCTCATACCGTGCTCTGTGCTGATAGAAATCAAAGTGCATTTTTTTTCTTAGAACGGTATCGTAAATTATGTCATTTCTTCTGCACAATTTATGAAGTAAGACATATCGGCAAGCATTACGTTAAATGTGTGGGCAAAAGCGTTAACACTGTCAAGAGATTTTTTTGTTATTTTTCTGTTATTGCAAATCATAACTTCAACAGCTTTGGAAAAAAAAACCCACTAGAGTTTCGATCTAAATTGAAACTGTCTACAATTGAATCTGCAATTCCGTCTCAATTTGGATTTTGTATCTTTAAGTGAAGTTAAAAATTACCGTTTGATTTGATTATACGGATCCTTGGGTCTTCTCTTCATAACTATTTCATAGAAGAGTAAAAGGAATCGCATCGAATGCTGTTACAGTGTCCATAGATCAATAACAGAGATAGGAAAAAAGGTAGCGAAATGGCAAATGAGATTTCATGCTTGCTCTGTTTTTTGTTGCTTTAGTAGTTCCTGTTGGATAAATGACTCATTTTGAAGACAATGGCGATGTATTAATTTATGGGATATGCATTAATTAATAAATGTATTGATTCAATTGGACAGAGACTTGCTTATATCAAAGTGTTCACGTCCCTGTCTTTTAAACTATACAATTAATGTTCATGATTTTTTTTTCATATTTCCTATATTGTATTGATTTCGATAATGTTACATCTGACTGGATAAATGATAAATTTTCTGTTGTGCTTGTGTTGTTCATTCACTGAGGACTCTCTATGTATGGATATTGGCACATAGGCAATAAAGGAAACAACATTGACTTTG
This sequence comes from Saccostrea glomerata, assembly GCA_003671525.1. Taxonomy (NCBI): domain Eukaryota; kingdom Metazoa; phylum Mollusca; class Bivalvia; order Ostreida; family Ostreidae; genus Saccostrea; species Saccostrea glomerata. Next base: position 816,502 of record PRKT01000104.1, on the reverse strand, counting down.
TAATATCTTAAACACTTAAAAAATGAAAGATATTTAAATTACTAGTAGTTTAACAAGTAAACTGAATTAAACTCTCTGAACTTTTAAAATTAAATTTCTATCCTCTATTCACTGGGTGATTATTTCTGAGTGTATACTCTATATCTTTCATGTTTCTTGTTTCTTTCTAGATTATCACAACTATCCAAGAGGTAAAGAAAGAAAAAGGAACACAGCCGGCATTGTTTTAGACATTTTTGTAATTACACACCGAGAGGCGCTTCTGGAGGAAAATTAATATATCCCACCGTGTATCGGCTACTGTTTTCTTTCTACACTCGGCTGTCAACAACAAGATTAGGTTTCTTTGTTTAAATAGAAAACAATGAAAGAGTGCAAGAACTTTCTAATGCAAGGGAAATGGCCTGCTTATTTTAAATAAAGTGCAAAGCGGATTATATAGGAAAATCTTTTTATGCGTCGAGTTAATGTTTGTGTAGACAAATCTGCAACAGAATTCAGAAACTGCGGAATGAATAATTGATCGCGGACCAAAATGGATATTTATGCTGGCACTTGTCCTGAGGAGCTATAGGTTTAATATCGGCATAAGAATTATAAAATCGGCCAAATGTTTACTTAGCCGGTCTTTAGCCGTAATAACCAAACAATCTTGGACATAAGCGTCCTGTTCAAATACCGAGTTAACAACACGGGGTAGACGGTGATTTATTAAAGGGAGTATATTGAGTTTTTCACGAGCTCTAGATTCCTCGGAGAGTAGCATGTACACACAGGGTATCTATACGGAAACGGTGTTCAGTTGTGGATAGGGAAAATATTGGTCCTCACTTTGGAAATGAATTCATCCCAGTAAAAATAACCAGCGATAATGTGTGTGGCCTAGCTTCTACTGGGGACTGTATAATATTACACTTTTGACACTTTTGAAATTAAAGGTGTTTCTTTGGATGTCAGGTTTATTTCAGTGTCAAGAATTAGAGATTTACAAGAGGTATGTGTTTAACTGTCCAAAATATACAGAAAATTATCAGTTCACCGTTTTGTTTAGTACACACACCCTTGTGTTTGATGTTATACAGCCGTCGAAATAAACATTAGAGGATATATTTCACAAGGAAAGAGATCTTCATACTCAGTGAATGAGTGGTTGTGCTTTAAACACTTTGAAGTGCCGATGGCAGCAGGTATATTGTTACATTAAAATTTCTTTAACTTTCAAGAAATATTTAGGACGATATTGACACCATGAAACTGACACCATGGGATGCATATATTAAATTTCCTTTCCACGCTTGAGCGAATTCTCACCTGCCTTTTTGCGTTCTTGTCCTTTAGCAGACTTGAAAACTGAATTCACAGGAAATGTTTTCAGCTTTATTTATAGGGATTCTGCTATTAACTTTCACCCACTGGACACGAGGTAAGATTTTTCATTTACCTGAAATTCATTTCAAGTTCACGTATTGTGTTTAATTAATTTGAGATATCTTTTTGATTATATTTTGACAGTGGGCATTACGATGTTATGATTGATAAGGGCAATTAGAAGTCAAAACGATCCCACTTTATAAATAGAACGGTAGAATCCCTTTTTGGAACAGTTTCCCTTTGATAAGCGAAGATATTTAACTGTTTAAATACAAATAAACGGAGATAATGTAAACAAAGCGTGTATATCTCTCTGCATATTTAAACTGCTTCACTTTCAAAACATGCTTCGTGAACACACATGATAAAGATTTAATCATGTTGTGATTAGCCATGTAATTAAATAGCATTAAAATTTTCCAGTATGTTTAGGTGTCAAGAAACTCTAAAGAAAATTCGAAATAGCATATAATTACGCATTTGCAAAAACACAGATATACACTTCCTGCATCAAAGCGAATCGTCTTTTAATCACGCCATTAAAAACCTTAGGCAGATATCATCTTCGGGCCAAAATGCAATACAAATTTTGTAAATGCTTTTAAGATGACCTTTTGAACTTTAAGAGTCTTTTATTTCGTTGCATATATACCCCCTCTTTTCAGAGTTAAAGGTCCAAGACGGCCAATCTTGTCGACTTATTTTTTAATTTAATGGAGTATCCTTGAAAAGGTTGAATTAACAATTGGAAGATCGTAGTAAGACAGTATGCCCTATTTTTATTGTGTGAATAGAGGGACGATAAATAATATATTCTCTTACTCCATTGATAAAATATATGCGTGAAGCAAAATCAATTTTGAGCAAATTCTATTCAGAGTAAAGAGCATAAATATACTTCCGATATTGAAAATAGTTCTTGATTGATGAATGATAACATATTTTGTTATATACCTGTTTTTAAATCTGCAAATATAGAGACGCTGAAATGATAAAAAGATCTTTTAAAAAATTGATCAAACCATATTTCATGAGGAGAAATAATAAAGATTTTATCAAAGCAATGTCATTTGAATTCATGAAATATATATACTGAGTACAAGGTAACTTAATTGAACACCCCGAATGTGATAAATAAAACGATTCTTGTGCAGCCCTTGATTTTGACAATGTTTATCTTCAACAACAGAGAGAAAATAAAACTCGAAAACTCAAAGCAAAACAAGTAAATGAAATAAGCTTTCAGGGGATGGTGAAGAGTTAAAGCAAGATTGTGTGCATAAGAAACTATTAAACCATGCAATGATATTATAGGAACAAGTCAAAATAAGCCTTGTCACCCTATTTTTTTTTAATAATTCATATATAACACGTGGTGTATATACATCATCCAGTTAACTAAATGGCCACTGAAAGGTCTGATATTTTCATTCAGCTTTCAGTAAACTTTCAGTCATCTTTTAACTGAATGGCAATATTTCATCCTCTGTAAATAATTAAATTGAAAAGGGCTATTCAATATTCCCGTTAAAAAACTCAATAACATGAAAGTAACGTGATGCAAGCCCATAGGATATACACAAGAGAAAGGTTTACCAAGAAAACGTAAATAAATAAAAGCCCAACACGATTTTTGCTGTCTGAGTACAAACGTCAATTAATTTGCGATGCCTATACCTTCGAGTCAGAATATAAATTCATCTGCAGCACAAAACAGATCAGCAATTCATTAGATGTTATCACCACCGGCCAATCGAGGAATAAAATTTACTGAGGGAATTTATGACCTGCTTTAGCTGTCTTTTTTAAAATTACATTTATATAATTATAAGGGTCTCAAAGGTGCAAATAATGGGTGCTATACCATTATTTGTAATGAATTTTAAGCTTCTTTTGCTTCACCATAAGAAGTGTCATTACAAGTTCTCGAGGAATGTATCACTCATTATTCTGAAGTCAGCTGTTAGGATGAAAATCGAAATTTTCTAGCAAAACAAGAAAGGAACATTAAAGCTGACAAGTTTTCATTATATATGATTTAAATGCAAATAAGATGTTCGATTTCAGTTAACAATTCAAACAAAAGTAAAACAGTTCAAAAGTACAAAATAAGGCTATTTACATTTTGCTGTATTTGGGAGCCAATCTCAAATGCAGTTTTTTTTATATTTTAAATTGATTTTGTAAACACAGTAGACCCATTGTAAAGGCAATCATTTTCTGAAATATTGTTCCTTTTGATGATGTTTCACTTTACTAACAATAACACAAAAACAAGAGCATAATCCAGCTGCTGGCATCAGGGTTGTTTGAAAGTTTTGTTTTTTCGTAGGTGACCAGGTGAGAAGAACAGACGTGTGCAACAACAGCGGGAAGTTTCTGAAATGCGAAGCTAACCATGTCTTGAAAATCAAAGATGTTATCTGCATGCCCAACAACTACACCTGTCCCGAAAAGGACCGAGTTGTGTCGATTTGCGAAGGTCAAAGGTCATGTGAGAGTATTGGTTTGAAACAACAGTTATGGTCATATTGTCAAGACCAGCCAAGCAGAACGGTACTTGTGGATTTCACGTGCGAATCAGGTAACTTTTAAACAAAGTTACCATTGTTTGTTTTATTGCATTTCAAATCATATTATTTAATTTCAATATTCTTTTGATTCTCCTAAAATCAAATGATCTTCATATTAATTTTTTTTCATCACATACCACATACCTCATGTTCCTAGTAGACAAAAACTTAGCATACAACACATACATGTAATTTAGATGCATGAATGTCTTTCTTTTTTCTAATAACATATTTGTGAAAATACATACACATAATCATTATGCTTTTATCGTAGTAAAGGATACACCTTTATGTCGAACAAACCTATGTAGCGAGGAAAGCAGGGGACTCCTTTGTCCAGCAGGGTCCAGTATTCATGTCACAAATCTAAAATGTGGGTCAATGAATCAGCGCTGTCCCTGGAACCTACATCATGTCATCTTCCCCACGTGTGAAGGGAAACAACACTGTCCAGCTTCCGGTCTGAGGATGCTGGGATTTGAGAAGACCTGTAAAGAGCCTTTTGTAATTGCTGATTACATTTGTATTCAAAGTAAGATATGCGTTAATACTATCATGACTATCATGATACAAAATATAGATACCGGTACCATTAAAGAACAACTTATAATCTTCGAAGTTGGAAAAATTGCAATCTTCAGATACAAAATTGCAACCTTCAGATGTTGCAAACGAAGATCATTTTGCTTTTCCATATCAACCATGACATAAAAATTAGAAATAGAGAAAGGCATATTTTCTACAAAGATTGTACCCTTTCTAGCCCCCTTTTCTCATATCTTAATCTCACAATTTCCCATATCTTCCCGCTGTACTTTAAGTCTTCCTTATTTTCGTCGCGGATTCGAATCCCAGTGTGGGACGTGGAGACCTGTCCTTCGGATGAGACCGCATAAATCGAGGTCCCTTGTTGCAGTAGGTGCTGGCACGAAAATGATCCCTCCCTGAGTGCTGGCCTTGAGTGCCGAGTATAGCTCTCCACCGGCAAGTGGTGGCGTCCCCATATGAGTGAAAAATTCTCGATAGGGACGTTAAAAGATATACAATCAATCAATCCTCATTATTTTAATACATGAAAACGCACATCAATACCATATTTTTATTTTCAATTTCACAAAAATCAACTTCACTATGAAGTGTTTGCAGATCTTTTTAAAAAAAATATTTTTTCCGAGCAGTATATTCGTGTTTCTACAGTGTTTCAGAAATCATATAAATTTTATTAATAATTACAAATGTACAAGAAATTAATTAAATCTCAAATGATTAAACAAAGTAAATGTAAGGAGTAAAAATATGTCTAGCTAGCAAGATTGTTTCACTTATGTGTAAGAATTTACAATGTAAAATAAAAAAAAAAAGAATATTTGGCCTCTACATTACTCAAAATTCTCCAACCACTGCATTAATCTACAAATCGATTAATTGCATTAATATGGACAAATAATGTAGAAAAGACCAACAAATCCTCTTTTCGCCTAGAATCCTATTACTTGGGGGAAACTTGGAAGATATTGCTTGAAAGGAAATGGCAATTTCCATAATCTGGACATAATTGTCTCTCCACTGAAAGTAGCCCCAATTTTCTTTAATGACCCCCCTGTTCCTAAAGGATCATAGTAAGTTTCGTAAATGTATAATTATCTTGATGAAGTGACCAATGCAACAGGGGGCTCAACATGTGGAAAGAATTGTTCATGGCCTTGTACTTATTCTTGTCTTAATTCTCTTTGACATTGAAAACTATAGCGAAGGTCACCTTTGCGGTTGAGACTGCATTTTATGTGTGTTCGTTGAATGTTTCCTCTATACCAATATATCTAATTTCATTAAACTATGTATATGAGAAATTGTTTTGATATGAGTAAGTTTACGGAAATATTTTAACCGTATCAGTAAAAAGCAAATTCTTGAGAACCTGGTAAAACGATACTTAACCTAACTTAACACACATCTGCCATACGGCTTTCACAAATAGGGCACAATATAATACTTAGTTTAAGGAGGAGTTCTTCACGGTTTGCCCAATTTCTAACTATAAATGGAATATTCAAAGTATATTTCCTTATTGCCTAATATTCAGATGAAAAACATTTAAAATGTCATGTTCTTCTTTACCCTTCATAATTGTTGTAATTCAAATAGAAATGGTTAAATTGAGTTTGAAATCTGGTAGGAACTTTTATTTACGGCTATTAAAGATATTTCCTTTTCTGCTTCTTTAATTGATATAAACATTAAACATTAATTTCTGATCTGAAAAACTTGATTATGGACTGAAGTTTAACATGTTTAAGATATATATATATATATATAAAATGATTTTTCAAACAAACAAAAAATCTTGTAAGCTTTTAAAAGCTTTCTTTCTAAGAACAGATTCGAACAAAACATCTGTCAAATGTTTTTTACGCAATTAAGTAACCCTCCTTTTTGTATCAATTTGTATCTTTATGTGACTACTTCAAAAATATCCGGAAAAAAATTAAATATACGAAGCCTAAAGGATATAGAATTAAAAAATAACCCTTCAAACATTTGAGACACACAGTCAGAGGAAATTATGTTTATCCTTATCTATTTTATGTTAAATTATTTATGTCAATCATTTGTATCATTTGATAGCCACCATATAGTTATAATAGTACATGCAAAAAAGTTCACTTTTGAAATTCAAGTAACATTTTTTATTGAAAATCAAGGAATTTAAAAGAATAGTAATTTCAACAAAGAATTAATATCTCTTCAGGTTCCGTCATACACGACACATGTACAGGGTACTCACAGACACTTCCCGCCAGATTTGGTGTCATCAAAAGCCCAGGCTTCCCACAAAACCCTGACGGAAATCCAAATGGTTGTGTATGGAAAATGTCCCTTGGTCTGGGCAAAAGAATAGACATCACTGTTCATTTGGCATACTCCCGTGAAGAAACAGAGGGAAGCACGTGCTCAGCTAAATTTCTGCACGTGCAATATGTAGACTGTCGTACTATGACGTCAGTGACGGAATATTTCTGTCAAACTCACGAGGTCAATATTTCCCGCCAGTCTTGTGGTGACGTCAAAGTTCAGAGTTACTCTTACTTCAAAGGAGATGACAGAGGAAACAGGTTCCTTGTGTCGTATCAAGGTATTCCTAATTCTATTATCAAAAAGCAGAGTATCTTTACGTGTGGATATATGAAGGGGAAAATCAGAATCTATAATCCTGTGGTTGTTATAAATCATCTGTCAGAACATACATTGCAATAATTCGGGAATATTGATAAACATCCCTGATCTATTTCTATATTGTTTACAGTAGTTGGATATGATCCCAAGGGGCCCTCATATGTGCCTTACACTCTTCCATGTGGAATAACGACCGGAAGTGTTTTTTATGCATCCTCCAAGGATGTTAAAGACGGAGGTTATTTAACGTCTGATGACTCTCCACAAGGTAACGTTACTTTTTCTAAAAAAAATTGATTGCAATCAGCTGTTTATAGGTTATTGAAGTCGAGGCTTATTTATTCATAGTTTTCTGTTGTATCTCAGTCTTAATTTTTTTAATCTAAGACCATATGTTTTGTAAATGATTGGGTATGATCATGAAAAAATACAACCACTTTAACGTTCCCTTTTGTTTTTCGGGAATAGGAAATGGAACAGTTGTAGAATTTTCATTCAATCCAAGGAGATTTTCTCTAATTCTAAGTAAGTATGGACCGTGAATAAAAAGGGTTGGTTTAATGCCTTGCTTAATTATTTTTTTAACAAGAATTCAGTAAAGAGAGAAGGATACATTATTTTATTAGAGAAAGGCTATCATAGATATTTAAAAGTGTTCAGAATATTGCATGGAGAACCACTCTTGACTCATATCAAATTCGACTTTTACTCATAATTTTAATTTTATCTATTATGTTTTGCCAAAAGAATCTTATTTATAATTCAAATTTGAAGAAAAAAATATCTACAATATTACTTGCTTGACAAATTTGTACAAAAATGGTCTTTCAACTTTCTAGTTTTATATGCGATAACTGTCACTTACCTCAATAAAAGGACCTCTCTCTCACCAGAAGGCCCTGAACTTATAAAATCCAATACGTTGTTTTTTTCTTTAAATTATTATTTTAAATACAGTAAATAACATGTTTTGATTTTCCTTTCAGAAATAGTGATGATAAATTTTCTTCTGTTCGTCGTTGCCTTTATTCTCGTCATGACCATCTGCATTGTGTGTTACAAGTAAGTATTCTGAAAGTCGGCAATGAGTGAAAGGGAATCTTTTATTCGACATGCATTATGAAAAATAAAAAAAAAATGTCTATATATTTATTTTAAATACCGGTATCTTTCTTCTTCTTCTTCTTTTTTTTTTTTTTTTTTAAATTTTTAAATTAATAC
>PRKT01000104.1:793565-807776 GCA_003671525.1 Saccostrea glomerata | reverse complement strand
TTTTACAAACGTACGATTTATAAATTATGTGTTACTTCTTCTTAATGAAGTATTGGTCATAAGACGACTTTTTATCATTGAAAAAGGTTTCTTTTATAAATCTTATTTTTTTAATTTTTTAAACTTTCAATTCAGAAATCATATGAAAAAATTTTCTTTGACGTATTGGTCATCAGAAAAATAATTACGTTTGAACTTGAATTTGTTGACATTGTGCTAACATGAAGATTTGTGATGGAACATTGCTTAAAACAGAGCTTTATAAGGAATTGTTTAACTGCATGCTTCCTATGTAATGTTCGATAACTCTTGTAGTCATTTAAATTAATTAATAGTGTGCTTAAAAAAGTGAGTGTGGTACTTCAGATATCAATAAATGGTTCTGAAATTTTTGAAATTTTTAGGAAAGGTAAAATTTAAAAAAAAGTCTGCTCTTGATGTGGTTCAGTTGTGGAAGATAATTCTAGAATGCGGTTCAGAATTTAACAGAAGTAAAATGGTGTTGGGTGCATTATTGTAATAGATTGCATTTTGAAAAATTAAACGAATGGGGTGTGTGCACGAACAGCACTTAAATTTCAGGCCAATCGTAATGGTAATTTTGAAAAAAAAAATTCATTTTACAAAAGTTGTTATTTTATACTGTATTAATTTTCAAATATCGATATTGAGTTGACTTGCTTAATTTAATTATTTTTCTGAAATTTTTTATCTCTATTTCTTGCAGAACACGGCAGATAGACAGAAAAGGCAATTATGAAGTAGCTAAAGAGACTAAAGACAATAATAAACCAGGCACATCAAATAAAGATGTGCGAGAGGACACTAAAGTATTACTCGGAGATAATAATGAAAGTACTGTATCAAATAAAGCTAGTAACCATTTCTCTGCAGTTCAAAATAGCAATACTTATGATGGAATATACAATGAAATCAAACCAGAGGAATTGCGAGATGCAACAAAAGTACATCAACGAAAGAAAAATCCTTATGCTTCCTATGATAGCCTTGATTTTGAAGATGGCGTCTCAGCTGAAATGGTTGGCGGAAGAAGATATAGTGCAAGATGTTCAGCAGAAATTGTGGTGGCCAGTTCCTCGCCAACTTCACTTTCACATTCTCCCGTTGAAGAGAAGTCAAATCAGACTAGTCAACAAGACAATCATATTATTGTAGGGGAAAATGGTGTTCCCCATGTTAGAATCAATAATGATTTTTACGCAATCGTTCAAAAACCTAATAGCCTTAGAAACAGCAAAAGCAGTCCCCATCAGAGAAATTCCTTTGAGATGGTTACACATAGTAACCATGTCAATGGTTCAAATGGGGGTCCTTTTTCATCCTCCGGGGCATTACCACAACATGACTGTATGTTACATGAGATTCACTGCGGTGTTCCTCCTTTTCCAAATCCAGAGTCATATGATAATATGAGACTGGAAAACACGAAGTCTTCATCAATGGCGTAATTTTACAGCTTGCCATCCTTTTTTCTTCCAAAATCTCGCATATATCATATATCTAGTCGTATGGATATTCAGGGATCAGATTAGTTCCGAGAGATTTTTTATGGAGCTAGTATTCAGAGTGCTGTTTAATGATTTTTATTTTTTATAAATACGTATCTTATCAAAAGTTTAGGCTAAAAAAAATCATCTGAAGATCTCATCAGTTGTCTCATGCACCTTTAAAGATTTACTAAAAAAATATATATATATAAAGTTGACAGGTCATTTATTCCACGATTGAGATTTAATTTTACTTTTAGACGAAAAAACACCTCTTAATAATAAGTTCAGTTGATATAACTAAAACATGTTTTAAAGACTTTGGGGTTTACTTTCAATGCCATAAATACTTTTAAAAACAAATTTTTCTTATCCAAAAAGATTGAAGGAATCCAGGCGGTAATTTATATTAATCTCATTTTTTTTTTCATTAATTGGAAGTGCTTACTAATAGTCTATCAGAAATATAACTTCACTCAGTAAATATGATAAAAAAAGCTCAAGCAAATTCCGATTGTTAGGTAAGAAAATATATTATCTATTTTGTTGCTTTAATAGAAATACGTACATTTTTTCGTCCGTGTTTTTTACTTAATATTTTAATTGTAATAATGTTATACTTTTGGATTGGATCAATTTACGCAGGTCGGTATATAATTCAGGTACTCATTCTATGATTAATTAAAGTGCTGAATGTAGTATTCATTTAAGCTAATCGGGAAGCTAAACTTAAAAAAGAAGTGTATGGAACTATAATATGGAGACGCAATCCGTTCTTTCTTTTAGCATTATTACAGTGATGAGTATCAATATCCAAGAGAAACTCAGATATAAAAAGTCTTGCCAGGTTCAATTTCTAGAAAGTGCAATATAAGTGCCAAATAAATCGATTATTCAGTCTCATTGTTCATTTGTCTCCAATCAAAAACAGGACAATGATATGTGTTTCAACTGACATACAGGTACATTCACGTGCATGTACATCATTTGAATCTTCTGTTAAAAATCGTTACAGGCTGACATTTTGGTATAAATACATTGCAGAGGACAGTTTTAGCATTTGGACCTACCTTTCGTACTATGATCTTTGATTAAAGGTGAAGTAACTGTTTCAAAACACTATGATCATATTATCTCATCATACTTCTGAAAAGACAACTTAAACGGGCCTGGACTTGGTGACATAGGATTTTGTCTATTATATACTTTTAATTTTCCATTTTTATAAAAAAGGTTTCAGTTTAATGAATTGAATTTAAATGCATTCTCTTAAGTTTTAGTACGTAATAACTGCACGTCAAACACCCGAGATTGTAAACATGGGCAGAAGCTCTGTTATTGTTCACATTTTACATTTTACTGATGAGTTCGATTTGTTTACTTTGCGCACATCACTGAGCGTGGACTTACGATACACGTGAGTTTGGTTTCATTTCTCATTCTGTTCTGAATTTTCTGATTTTGAGTTTTTAAGTTTTTCTGAAACACGTGTTTATGTAATTTATCAAATATTCTTAAATTGAAGGGGAAAAATGGCATCGCGAAAGTACAAGATTAGGGTTCAATAAGTAGCGTCTCGAAATGCAAGTTTTGATAATATATCTAAACCCGCTATCATAATTTTTATGCGGAAAGCTCGCTCATCTGCATTAATATATTTCTCTGAAAGTTCTGGTTAAACAAACTTCAATTCTGTGTCTAAGTCCTTTAAACATTATACATTTCTGAAGGGTTACACTTCAACATCTTCTCATAAAAACACACACCCGATACTCCGTTTAATGATGGCATTTGTTAACTTTTTCAGCGTCTCTACATAAGTCAAAAAAATTTGGAAAGGGACGTCAAACAACATACAAAAAATCAATCTAAAATTATTTTTCTGATAAAGAGATGAATCGTTATAACATCTTAATGGTTTTAAAGTTGAATTATATGGATTGCATTGGAACCAACAGGACAATTTGGTTGCTTATTTGTTTGTTTGCTTTTTTTAATATTATAACTGTACAAGAATTTTTACGAGTCCTGATTATCGGTGGAAGACTGAGAAAGGTGAGTTTTTCTCCTGCAAATCGTTAGAATTTTTTATTAAAGTTTCATTAAAAAGACCGCCAAATCGTTATATTTTTGTTGCTGCCTTAACTTTCAAAGTGTCCCGTGCTTGCTTAGCACATTTTTCGGACACTAGTTTCTCGGGTGATCCGTTTTAACCAGTCGTTCTTCATCGTACAACAGTCTTGAACAAACAATGATAGATCACATTTATCATAAGTAAAGTAGAACAAAAAATATCTAATACTTTGATCGTTGTCTCGAAAATGGAAAGAGGAAAATGACCCTATATTGATGCATTATAATAAAGAAAAAACCCTCCTGAGCATCAAGTAAATGAGATATGTATAAAAAAAAAATGAACATCATTATTTACCATGGTCTTGACACAAAATTGTCCGAACAGAAAGTTAACTTCCACATGCAGTGTAAATAATTTCAAATATTTTTTATAATAGTGCCTACACGTAATACACCTTGCTAATGGCGGTTGTGGCCAAACGACAAGAGATGCTTACTTCTACTAAGAACCTGATCCGATCTCTGGTGTTTCTAGCCCCACATTGACTTCTAGTCTCAATGTAATCAAAATAAAACAACCTTGCTTTTTCAGAAAAAAATGTCTTAATTTGTCTGCATTCAATTAGTGGCACAAAACCACCCTTTTATCTTTCATTTCATTTATCTATTTCATATACTCTGATTCCCTACGAACATTACCTTAAAGTGTGTGATATTTAATCATTTCCGTTGAAGGATATTTACTAGATAATTGGGAATTTTTAAAAGACATTTGAAATCACCCATCAGTCTGTTCATAAACAGGATTCTTATCAAACACCATTGTGAAATAAACTTCTTGAGAGAATTTGACTTTTATCATGAATCTAATATCATTTAACTACAATTTATAATTTATCCGAAGGCGTAGACTTTGTAGTAATGACCATCATCGCGTGTATAAAGATGGGCAGCAGGGGACCTAAAACAAGTATGAAGCCCACGGTCAATTACACCTACTGAACCATAGGTATGGCAAGAAGTACGGGCCTCGCTTGGAAACGAACCATAAGCTACATTGGCATCATTTCTGCGATGACCGGTTAGACGTTTTTCGACATCTCGTTTTCCACCATGCATGATATGATATGTATGTGTCGTGTGAACGTAATTGATGACGTGTTGCTGAGTCGTGCTTAGATGAGCTTTATGTGCATCAAGACTAGCTACCACAACGTTTTTTCCATGATTGTTGTTGATGACTCCTCCAACTCCTGGACAAACATGAACCACGTACTTTTTAGGGTCGGTGTTGTGGTCACTGGTAGCGACAAGCCAGTTACGCCAGTAGTATTTATGTGAGAGTTGGCTTTGTAGAGGATTAGTGATGTCACAATTGCTCGAGTGGGCGTGGTTTGCAACGAATTTATCTACGTCAGTGGCTAACTGACTACCATATTGCGTCATCAATTTATGGTCTGCTGCTGTCATTGCATTTTTCAAATGTTCAAACTTGACTCTCCAGTCATGCTGAATAAAGGACGCCAAATTTGGTTTTGTAAGTTCGTAATATGCTATTTCTATTGCTGCTGCATCAATAAGTAATTTTGTAACGCCTAGCATAAATTGTTGTGTTTTCTTTCGATCCCATTCTAAGTGCCTGATCGCCTCGTCGAAAATTGGTCCGTTAAACAGGTTACTTTGACCCATCACTCCATCGTAAATCTTACCACCGGCTTCGTCGTATTGCTTGAAGCTGTGGATAAAAAATTCTTTCCTAGCATTGTACTCGGTTTTAGTTGTTGAGGCTGCTAGCGCTCTATATTTTTCTCCCACCACATGAATAGTGCTTTCGTAACTACCATAATGGGTTTCGATGTTTACCCAGTGGATTTCGCGGGAAATAGCAGCAAACTGATGATCTATACGATCAAATCTGAGAGTAACCTCTTTGTACAGTTTCTGAATAGCGAGAAGTTCTGCGGAAGGACCAGTGTGCAAGAAACCGAAGGCGAAAGATAAAACGGATCCAATAATACCAAGATATGGGCTGACGGAAGATATAAGCTTTGATGCTGTCTTGGAAAAGTCTTGGCTTTCAATGAATCCTCCCAGATCGTTAGCAAGGTTAAGGGTGTCGGTAATCGTTGATGGGTCTACAGCGTTTACTACCGCCCAAGTAATTATTCCAAAACAGACGAGGAACGGATGGAGACTCATTTTGAGTCTACCTAAGAAAAAAAAACAAGAATTTCATTAAAAGCCACAATTAGTTCTTATAAATTGATTGTTCCAAAACATTCTTGTAATATATGTGATTGATTTAAAAAAATAAAATCTTGTTTCCTCCTGGTATTGATTAGTTTAATTTTTGCAATAGTTATTATTTTTTTAGTGAAATATTTAAAATTTGTTTACTAGTGTGTGTTTATTCATATATCACCAAATATATCTCAAATACGAGGTATATAGTATGCTGTTAACGTGGTGTATGCTTTTGAAGCTATGTTTTTGTCCAGTTTCTCAATTTAGGAATACATTTTTCAGAAATGTTCCCGGGGTGTATACCTGCTCTTTTTTCACAAAATTAATTTTATTGCGTGCAAAGGTAAGTATCATTGAAAACATTATCCATACCTGTGTGTAAGCCACAGAAATTGTTGAGCATATCTTAATACCAAACCAAGAATAAATTTCCAAAAAATATACTTATTTACAAACTACATGTATCTTCAGGTAATATTCTCCTCATACAAAAATGTGTTTTTTGTATCTAAAAAATTGATGAAATTTTCACAGAATACACATCACTACATGATGGTATCAGTTAGATTTGTTTTGACTATTAGAGGCAATAATATGATAGGCCAGGTCAAGATAAGATATTACTTTTTCCTTGGACATGAAGAATAAAAAAAACTGCATCCAATGATGCGATACCTTCTTCTTTTTAAAAAAGATTTAATGTTTTGTTTTTCTTTTTGTCTGAGATAATACCATATAGGGTCTATAAGATGATATTACCTAACTGACAAAAATAATTTAACAAAAATGGATTTTGGCTAATTGGAATACTTTCTATTTTTCTGACATTTTTAGTATATATTAAAGTCATATAGACATAAAAAAATGATACAAAAACAAAAAGTTTTGATGGTCTAATAAGAGAGAAAAAAAAACACTTTTCGGCATATACGGTACATGTATCTGAGTGTACTTAGATTTGAAGCCTTTGAAAGTTTGTGTGGAAATTCCTATTTATTCGAAAATATGAACATCAGAAGGTTATAAAATTAATGTGCTATTTTTCTGTCAATTAAATATTGATTACAAATTTGCAACGAAATTTTCCCATGTCAAACTTGCATCTCATATTACTTTAACTAACATTTATAAAAGTAAAGTTATTGACTGTGTAAAATTTGTGTAAATTTAAACGTTCTATTATAACTTTGAGGATCACAAAGGAAGTTTTTTTATACGCCACCATTCCGTCTTAAAATAAAGACCCTGCTGGATTTCAAACTCAGTTGACCATATCTATTTTAAGTTGTACAATTGTGATGTGAATAGAAAAAAATATGATCTTTTAAATCTCATTCATCTAAATGTATAAGAGATAAAAGCTTATATACATTGAATATTTCATCTAGATAGAAATCAGAGAAGAATTCTACCTTTAAAAAATCAAAAGAATCAAAAATTAGAAAAAGAAAAATTTACCGACAGTTATCAACAGAACTGGTACTAGATGTTGTCAAAGAACGAACTTTATTTGAATTATAAACGTCAGATGGCGAACTTGCTTAACATATTTACATATTAAATCAAGAAACCTTCTCATTGGAGACCCCGTCAACATTGGTGATACTTTTGCATTTCTTGAAATATAAAATTATTCTGTACAAATTTTAACTTTTTTTCAAGATAAAGTTATCCAAATAATCTAGTGTATTCCTTATTAAGGATTGTTTATTTCGTGATCAAAATGACAAAAATGTCAGAGGAAAGAGGAACAGTTAGTACAGAAATACACTTAAGTAATTTTATTTGAGAACATTACGTTCATGGGTGATTTTTCTGAAATGGTTATACATTGAAAGGGGGGCAGGGTGTAAAATCATCGTCAAAAATATGCAACTAACACATATAATTTTAAGATGCTAATATGAATTTTTATTGTTTTTCCATTCGGTTATCTTTTTAGAAATATATCTAGTCGTAAATGATAAGGTTTGCTTATATGTAAAATAGAATATTTTTTCAGTTTATAAGAAATGCATTTTTTTTATAATCAGTTATATTGGGTTGTCTTGAAATTAAATATCAAATTTTGTTTTTGATATTTAAATAAGATATGAATTTCGAGTATATATATTTTTAGAATATATTTATTTGTCTTCACTGTGTATTCAAGACGAGAGAAAAGTGTAGTAATTTACCTTGATCTCCAATCTCCCCTACACTGTGAGAAACAAATGAGTCTCACTTGTAGGTGTATACTTATCTATAATATACAATGAACTTTCTATTCCATTGGTCCTGATTATCGTGTTCACCTTGACCAACAATTCTCTTTGCACTCGTTGTAACAAAATTATGATATAATTTTGTTCTTATCTGGCCCCTTTTCTCAGCCCGGTTTTTATGATTGAAGCTCATATAATGATAAATAGCAATAATTGAGGAAATAAATAGATGTGATATTTTATTGGGTTTTTAAAAAAAGATTTCGTTTAATTTAATTTCATATCTAAAATGTACATATCAAAATAATCGGTAACAACATTCTACACACAAAATAATACTAGTAAATAAAAGTTTTTCTCTTGAAACCATTTTTTACATTGTAAATTTATGATTGTACATTCAGGAATATTAGTTAAATATTTGATTAATTTGGGAATTTACAATCTTTTTAAGAAAACCAGGAAATTTAGGAAACCAACTGAAATTCAGCTGAAGTTTGATTTCTTGGGATTTTATTTCAAAATCATATTGAAATTGCTTTGTATTTTTGTGGTTATATATGTGTGCTTGAAATATTGGTTTTAATTCAGAATTTTACCTCTCAATTTTTCTTGGAAATAAATACAAATATCTCATATAGGGTTTGCTCTGTACCTCACAGAACTACATGCATGCTTTTTCTTTGTTTTACTTTTTAGAATTTCAATTTGCTGGACTATTTTGATTATATTTTTCTTGAATTATCAAAAATGTTTAATGATAAAAGTTAAATTATAGAAATAAGAAATTACTTTCTCATATTTTGGATTCAGTTATCACTTGTAATTTTTGGCATCAATGAGTGTGGCAACAAGCAAATGATCACACGACGGAACAGGGGCTATAGAAACAAAAAAATCAACTAGTAAGATACATGTATTGTTTATTTGTTTATTTTCAAAAGGTGAAGTTTCTGTGACAATGGACATCAAGAAAAACATGTCTTAGTTTCTAAGATATTTTACTGCGATTAACAATTTAAGAAAAAGGTTTATGGTATCGATGTAAACACCACGATTTATTTCAGATTATTTTCATTTCCGATCTATTCTTTCAATACTGTAAATGAACATATAAATTGTGTTCATTACTTAAAAATTCGAAGAAACCTTTTAGGACATTCTAAATCGCATTTTTATCACAATTAAGAGACTGGAAACGTACAAATTTAAGTGCTATGTACAACTATCCGGGATAAATAAAAGTCCAGTCTTTATGACATCTGAGACATGCACAGCTGCTGTAAGTAAAAAAAAAACTCGTACATTTTATTTCTTATCACTAATTATCTCCAGAATTATTTGTGAAATGACATTCAGATTGTATATTTATTTTATGAATTAAAAGATTTATCTATAAAAGATACAGGAATTTTAATTGTCAAAATTTTTAGGAGAGGAGTCTTTCAAAAATGGCGGAATTCACTCATCAAACAAATTGTACCATGTTATTTATAGACTTATTTTTGTTTTTCTGTGATATCATCAAGGAAATCTAATTTATGAAAAGATGTTGCTTTGGCCTTTTGTTTGAAAATCCCCACAACGATTTGATATACATTATATGTATATTCACTTGAAATCGAAGTAAACCCACAAAATCAGTCACGTGTATTTAGTGCTTGGACTTTGCATGAATAAATATAAATGGCAAATAAACGATAAACCTTTAAAATGAACGAAATGTCTTTAACTTTTCTTGAGTCATATTCCTAAATTATGGAGCAATACACCCTTGTTACCTGAATTTTACATGTTTAAAATTTATGTTTTCAAGCAAGATAACAAATCAAGCAAGAATCCATCGATGTTCTATTCAGCAAATCCTTGGTCTGATATATTAATATTCGAGTCACTTGTCGAAGAAAACTGATCTTTGTTTCCATCTCCTATCATGAGTTTCTAAAGTTATGACCAATCGAGATCGATACTTTATAATAACCTTTGTTATATAATTTAATACATGTTGCATCAAATGAATTGTTACATGTCGTAGTGCACATCATTTAATGATAAACAATTTTATTTCATATCCAAAAAGCATAAATGCTTATCTAGTAACTTTAAAAAAAAATTGCATGATTTCATTTTTTTTTCACGCATACAGATTAACAAAAAGTGATCAACATATGATGATGTAATTTTTTGTTCCTTGCACTTCCATTGTTGAAGGTATGTGCACTTATTGTTTTAAGTGAATTTCATGACTATGAAAAAAAATGTTATTTCAGCACAAGTGCAAATTATTTTTTCCTTTAAATTCATATAAATTAAAAGAATAAAAAAAAAATTCAAAGAAAATGACTCAGAAGCTTTTGATGTTCCATTCTATACCTTTACTATTTACAGTAGATTCAACAATGCCGTAGAAGGTACAACATGCATTGCATGGTAATGTTAACTGCCGTAGTTGCCTTCAGACTGGAGAAGTTTATACAGCCTGGGTCGGTTACCACAAGGAGCTCTTCTGCATTGCTGCTTTGTCAGAAAAATAATATATATTAAAAAAATGAATGTGTTTGTGTGTTTTCCTTCCAAGAATTCTATATAAAAATATATAATATTGTATAGCTATAGCTACTTACTACGTGAGTGAAAATTATCGAGAGGGACATTAAACAACAAACAAACAAAACTATCCTTGTTTAAACAATAGCTTATTGTTTCTTTATGCATAAATAAGAAATACCGATGCTTTTGTTCATTAAAAATAACATGCAACAAGAACTCGGCTAAAGTAATCTTACTTACAAAATTTCTTCATAGAATGTACAGTAAAATATCGCCAATATTTTTAGCTGAAGCTTTTGTAACAATTTATGCTTTTCTGATTATGTAAAACAAAATACAGTAAATTCGTTGATCACGTAATTTTCTCATAATTATGAACTCTCATTTATAGAGACTTTATACATTACTTTCATTTGGTATAATACGTGTTCTTCACTTAACAATATTAATAATATAATATAATTTATTACGTTTATAGCTGTATAAAAATATTCCCATCCCTCGAACTTCACTATAACCATGTTATATTTCATTTTTATTTTTTCCATTTGTATATAAGCCACGTCTTTTAGAACATTTCATGAATTTTCATACTCTGTGTTTTGATTGTTTAATTTCGTGAAATAAGAAGAGAATTAGTTATCAAGATAAATCGAGCTCTCTTTTTTATGTATGTGATAATACAGAAGATCTTTGTGAATATGATAATTCGCCTATTCAAATGATCTCACTAGGCTTTCATATAAATAAAATTAAACATATTTCCAAAACATTTTATAAATTCCACTGGAATTCCGTCTAATCCCGGTGATTTATTTAATTTCATATTATAAACAACTTCTGCTCATTCTCCAATTGTTAGAACTTTATCACAATTTACTCTATCCTGATCAGATAGGTAATTATAAAGTTCCGCTTCTTGTAAATATCTATTTACATCGCTAATTGATTTATTGGTATCCAGTATAGCTGTTCAGAGTACGAACTAAGTGCAATTAAAATTTCTTGAGTTCCATTTACACATTTATCTCCTACCGATAATTTATTTATGACATTATTTGAATGGTCTTTATTACAATTTCCAAAAACCATTACCTCTTTCATTTTTTTCCGAGGATGCAGTAAATAATAAATAACTATGGTCATTCATTCTAGTATTTGAAACATCTGGAGCTTTTTTATTTGCTTTTTCTTTATCATCGAATCAAGAATTTATTCAAATATATGAAAAATTGTTGGTGTGGCCTTTTGTTTGACATTTCCACGATGTTAATTAATCATCAATTTTCATTTCCACATTTGTTTGATATACATTTGAATATTCATTTGAACTCGAAATAAACCCAAAAATCAGCCCTGTGTATATAGTGCTTGGAATGTTCAAGAAAAATATCGATGGCAAATTAACAATAAACTTTTGAAACAAACAGAATAATTCTACCTTTTTATCTTCATTTTCCTGAATTATGGAGCAATATAAAATTGTAAACTGAATTCTATGAAATTGAAGTCTTTAAGCAAGCAAACAAATCAAGCAGGGATCCACCCCTCCCCCCTTAATCTTGGTCAATGTTCTTATTGGCAAAAACAGTTGTCTGTTATATTCATATTCGAGTAACGTGTCTAAAAATAAGGGTCTTCGTTGCCATTTACATGTACTATCATGAGTTTCTAACGTTATAACCAATGGAGTTCAATATTTTACGACAGAGTATTCTACCTTTGTGATATATTTTACAATATGTTGCATCAAATGAATTGTTACATGTCATAGTACTAACACATCGTTATAATGATAATTTAATTTCATATCCAAAAGGCTTAATATTTATCTAGAAATTCCTAGAAAATTTGCGCTCATTTTTTCATATTTTTTACGCATATAGACTAATAAAAATCGATCATTATATGAAGATGTTATTTTTGTTCCTTGAATTTCAATTGTTGAGGATATGTGCACTTACTGTTTAACGTAAATTTCATGAATATAAGAAAAAAATGTAATTTCAGCACCGGTGCATATCATTTTTTCCTTTTAATTTACAAAAAAGAATTAGATCTAATTTTTTTTTAAGAAAATTACCCAAAAGCTTTTGATGTTCCATTCTATACCTTTACAACAAAGAGCTCTTCTGCATTGCTGCTTTGACAAAAAATAAAATATGTACTAAAAATGAATGTGATTGTGTTATCTCAAGCCAAGAATTCTAAAAAAAAAAAAGATAAGCCTTTAATTTATATAGATATGAATACTTACCACGTGGGTGAAAAATTCTCGAGAGGGACATTACACAACAAATTAACAAATAAAATCTTCATTGTTGAGTGAATAGCTTATGACTTTCTTTAGAAAAAAAACTGTTTTTTATGCATGAATAAGGATGCTTTCGTTCAAACAATATAACATGCATCAAGAATTCAGCTAAAGTAATGTTACTTACAAAAATTTCCTTATGGATTGTACGGTAAAATATCGCTAATATTTTTTTATTGAAGCTTTTGTAACAATTTATGCTTTTCTGATTATATAGAACAAAATACAATAAAATTCGTTGATCACGTCATTTCCTCTTATGAACTAGAATTTTTAGAGATTTTATATATTACTTCCATTTTGTATAAAACGTGTTCTTCACTTAACAATAATATAACATAATTTATAACGTTTATAGTGGAATAAAAATATGTCCATCCCTCGAACTTCACTATTTATAAGCATGTTAATTATATTTAATTCTTATTTATTCCAATTTATATCGGCTACGTCTTTTAAAACATTAAATGACTTTCTTTTTGTTATAATTCCTTTAGTAGAGGACTTTACTTTAATTTGAACATTCTAAAATGGTACTTAAAGTTTCTTTTAAAACATAAATATTATTCATTTATTCATTTTGAAGTCAGAACTTTTTTTCTTCTTCTTTTGCCAAGATTAACTTAAGAAAGGGATCGAATATGAACGGGGCTTTAATTGTAACAAAATATTTAAGGTGGCTCATTACATCCACAGTTTATTTCAGATTTCAATACAGCACCACTTATAATGTAGATGTCAAATATCCAGATGGGGGTATTGATATCATAAATATTTTTTTATAGAATTTTTTAGTTTTTGTTTTATTTTAGTGAAATGTTTTATTTCAGGTTTATTATTCACAGAATTTCAGAACTTTCAGTGTCAATTGATTGGCATCTTCTTAAGACAAGTACACACAGTGAAAATACCTCATAATACCTAATAATAATTTTATTATAAAAAAATAATTTTCTCCTAGAAAACAATTAATGTCATTATCTTTTTAATCTAGTATGCATAAAACATTTAAAAAATGTGTTCTGAAGAGACAAGGAATGTATTTTAATGAATTACATGTGTCAAATTGAATGAAGAAAGTTTAAAGGAAATGAAAAATCCAATTTAAAAAATATTTGGTATAAAAAGTCCACTTTCAAGAGTTATCTTTCCTAATTAGCCAAGACTCAAAACACTGTGGAACGTTTGACATTACATCTAAAATTCAGAATAAAGCTTTAAATTGCCAGAGTATACATTTAAATCAATAAAACAAATATATTAATTAACACCAACACAGTAAATAGCGCAATAAAATAAAATTTTAATTTCAACA